>OY740784.1:43607315-43752900 GCA_963514005.1 Raja brachyura | reverse complement strand
ATGGGGAGCGAAGGGGGTGCACCTCCTGCAGCCATTCATGATGGCACACAGGATAAGGTCCCTGGGTCTTCTCACCGGGCCCTTGTGCAGAGTTTGCCTCCGTCCCCTTCTCCCCCCCCCCCCCCCCCCCCCCCACCCCACCTCTCCCATTCCCAGTCCACGAGTGTTCACCAGGAGTGTCTGCTCACCGGGAATGTCCCGGCCCGTTAGTTGATCCACGGGATAATTGCTGGGACTCCTGTCCATGCACATAGTTAGCAGATGGCGTGAGTAACCCCAACCCAAACCCTAACCGTAGCCTCAACCCTAGCCCCAACCCCAGCCCTAAAGATAGTTTTAGTCATCTCCATCACATGATGCTCCCAAGCATGACAATCTCCATCACACTTAGTCATGTCCGTCACATGAGTATTTTATGCTCATGTGTAAAATAATACAATAATTACCATAATTATCAACAGTAATTGACAAATAAACAGTATACTTCTACCTATTCATCTGAAGTTAATATTGTTTTTGAGGAAGTTGGTGAAATGTTTTGTGACGGTTACCATTCTTGCTGAAAATCACCACTTTATTCGACAGTAAACTGTTACGTAGTTTTAAAATCAATGCGTTAGACTGAAAATGTTTTTTTTTTGGTGGTTTATTTGAGGGAGATACTCTACAATTTGAAAGACTGCGACAAAAATTTGAATTTATATTATTAAATTTTTATATTTTACTGTTCATCATAAAAGCGGGACGGATATGACTGAATGCAATGGGCAACCTGGAAAAAGAAGAAAAAATAAATTAAATTCTCTAAAAGATTGCGCCAAACATATTTTTCCCATAGTAGAGATGTTCATCTATGTGAAACAACATTCAAAGTTGCAAAAACTTAAGTTTTATAATCAGGTTTCCAGGTACTGAAAAATCGCCCATTCAGGAGACAGGAGACAGAAAAACAGGAAATCTCCTACCGGACAACGTTTCCTCCTCTACCCACAAACTCTTTGCCGAACAACTGGCACCGGTCTACACAGAAATTTTCAATCGGTCCCTGCAAACCTGTACTGTCCCTGCCTGCTTCAAAGTCTTCATTATTGTTCCCGTAGCCCAAAAGCCAAGGATTACTGGTCTTAATTACTACAGGCCTGTTGCACTGACCTCTGTAACTATGAAGACCCTTGAAAGACTTGTGCTGGCCCACCTGAAAAATTTCACGAACCCCTTGCTGGACCCTCTGCGATTTGCATACCGGGCAAATAGATCAGTGGATGATGCAGTCAACCGAGGCCTGCACTCCATCCTCCAGCACCTAGACTGCCAGGGGACCTATGCAAGGATTTTGTTTGTGGATTTTAGCTCTGTATTCAACACAATTGTGCCAGAGATACTCCACTCCAAACTCTCCCAGTTGACTGTGCCTGAACCCTTCTGTCTGGATCACTAACTTCCTGACAGACAGGAAGCAGCAAATGAGACTGGGAAAGTGCATTTTGGACCCGCTGACCCTCAGCATAGGAGCACCGCGAGGCTGCATACTCTCCTCTCTCCTTTACTCTCTCTACACCAGCGACTGCACCTCCACTAACTCCTCTGTCAAGCTTCTCCAGTTTGCGGATAACACAACCCTGATTGGACTGATCCAGGATGGGGAGGAATCTGCCTACAGATAGGAAGTGACACAGCTGGTGTTCTGGTGCCATCGCAGCAACCTGGAGCTCAATGCTCTTAAGACAGTGGAATTGATTGTAGATTGTAGGAGAGTTCCCCCTCCCCTCACCCACCATCAACAACACCACAGTCACATATGTAGAGTCAATTAAGTGCCTTGGAAGCATCATCGCCAGGGACCTTAAATGGGAGGCCACCATCGACACCACAGTCAAAAAGGCTGAACATAGGATGTACTTCCTGTGGCAGCTGAGAAAACACAATCTGCAATGATGGTCCAGTTTTATACTGCCATCGTAGAGTCTGTCCTCACCTTCTCCATCATGGTCTGGTTTGGCTCAGCCACCAAGCATTACTTCGGGAGGCTGCAGCGCATCATTCGATCAGCCAACATGGTTGTTGGCTGCAACCTCCCCCTCCCCTTCGAAGAACTGTACACTGCAAGGGCCAGGAAGAGAGCGGGTAAGATCATCTCTGACCCCTCTCACCCTGGCCACAAACTCTTTGAAGCACTTCCCTCTGGAAGGCATCTCAGGACTGTCAAAGCTGCCAATGCCAGACATACAAACAGGTTTTTTCCACTTGCTGTAGCTCTACTCAACAACCAAAAGTCCGCAGCCGCTTTTGCCCTGGTATTTTATTTCATTCTTCACATGTTTAAATTATAATTTTTAATTGTCTACTTTATATCGTATTGTTACTTCCTTGAATACATATTTGGCTAATAAAATGTATTCAATTGAATTCAATCCATTCTCTATGTCTGTTGTGTTGTCACTCTTGGGGAGATATAAATCTGGGCCCTGAGCGTTAAGGATACAGAGGTCATCACAAATTGGTGACAATTGCATGAAAGAGAGAATTTTTTTTTTAATTCACAGACTTATCAGCATTTGAAACAAAGCCAAGCACCAGTTTCAGTTAAACCATTTATATGCCAGGTTCAACAGGAATTGAATAAATTGGTAAAGAACAGAGTGATTAGTTTATATTAATTATGGGTATTCCAAAAGCAGTAAAAGAGTCAGGATAGTCCAGAACCAGGGGTCACAGTTGAAGAATATGGAATAGGTAATTTAGGACTGAGATGAGGATAAACGTTTTCACCCAGAGAGTTCGGAATCTGTGGAATTCTCTGCCACAGAAGGCAGTGGAGACCAAATTCACAGGATGTTAGAGAGTTAGAGATTTAACTCTTAGTGCTAATAGGCTGTGGGCCGAGGTATTTTCTTGTTTAAGTTCATGTAAATCACGTAAACCTGAATTCACCATATTGTGTTAAAATATTATATAAATCATCTCTGAAATACGTCAAAAACAAAACAGGCACATATTTTTAAAATATGAAAAGAACCTCCAATTTTCCGAGTAGTAATTGTCCAATCAATGCACGTTTGACATTGCACCGGACGCCAATTGACCAATCATGCGCTTTGTTACATGGTAGCTAGGCAGCGAGCACTCTGGGATCATGGCTGCCTCCTAATTACATCAAAATAATAGCAAGGTTTGGAAGGAATAAAGGTAATGCTAACCTTGCTGATAAACAATTGTAAAACAAAATTATCTTTGTAAAGTTATGATCTGAACTGTTAAATGCAAATGGTAAAAAACAAATGTAGAACTAGGATTAGTATTAGGGTCAGTCAGTCGGTCGATCAGTCTGTCGGTCGGGCTGTCGGTAGACAGGTGGGTGCTGTGAAGGGTCGGTCAGGCTGTCGGTAGGTTAGTGGATGCTGTGAAGGGTCAGTCGGACTGTCGGGCCGCCGGTAAGTGCTGCGAGGGGTCGGACGGGCCGTCGGACGGCCAGTGGATGCTGCTAAGGGTCGATTAGGCTGTCGGGCTGCTGGTGGGTGCTGTGAGTGGTCGGTCGGGCTGTCGGACGGCTGGTGTTACAGCAAACGAGCGGGCGGACTGACAGAGCCGGCACTATGGGGGTGCTGAAGGCAGCCCGGGTGGCATTCTCCCCACCATCATCACCACGATGATCGAGGGCATGCTGGCTGAGGTGGACATGCTGAGCGGCCACAATGGAGCCCGCAGCCAGTTCCAAAGCGGCTCCAGCCATGGGCAGCTGTGAAAGGGGAGTGAGTTTGGGTTAGAGTTAGGCATTTTTGTCTCAGTGGAAGATGCTCCCAGCCTGGCACTGCCCCAATACCACGACTGCCATGACCCTCACTCTGCACATTGGCAGTCAATGGGGTTCAGTAAATGGCACAGGAACTGCCTTCACCAATTAATTAGACGGGTTCAGGAGCCGGACCTCTGCGGCAGTATAATAATACACACTCACAATTATATTAATTATATAATTGTTATATAATATAATTATATGGAATTATACATAATTACAGTCATATTCACGTATGGTATAATACGATATGGTTTCAATAGACAGCAGCACGGAGTTAGGCTCCCCATGGAGTAATATGAGCATTGAACACTAGATAGCGCTACCTACTTCAATCTCATTTTCCAATCAGCTTAATTAATGTGCGACTGTTGGCACCGACGAGTTATGACTTCCTTCCCAATTATACTGTATCTAAATCTGTGCAAAATTTCAAGTAGTTTCCAGACATAGGTCATGAAAGTTAAATTCTAGACACATTTTCGATGCTCGACCCACAGCCTATAAAGGAATCAAGGGAAGGTAGACACAAAATGCTGGAGTAACTCAATTGGACAGGCAGCCTCTCTGGTGAGAAGGAATGGGTGACCCTTTGGTCTGAAGACGGGGTCTTGACCCCGAAATGTCACCCATTCCTTCGCTCCCACTGAGTTACTCTTGCATTTTGTGTCTATCTTCGATTTAAATCAGCATCTGCAGTTCTTTCCTACACAAGGAATCAAGGGGTGTGGGGAAAAAGCAGGAATGGGGTACTGATTTTAGATGATCAGCCATGATCATATTGAATGACAGTGCTGGCTTGAAGTGCCGAATGGCCTAGTACACCTATTTTTCAATGTTTCTATCAACATTCCAAAATCTTTATGCTGAGCTGAGAGACTGAAAATGTTTATTAGAGGATTTGGCCCATTAGCAATGTGCAACAAAATGTTAGAAGGTAGGCAGAAATGCTGGAGAAACTTAATGGGTGAGGCAGCATCTATGGAGAAAAGGAATAGGTGACGTTTCGGGTCAAGACACTTCTTTAGACTGATCTGGGGGTGCGGGAAAAAGAACGGAAGAGGTGGAGACAGTAGGCTTGTGGGAGAGCTGGGAAGGGGAGGGAAAGGAAGGAGAAAGCAAGGACTGCCTGAAATTGGAGGTCAATGTTCAGACCACTGGGGTGTAAACTACCCAAGCAAAATATGAGGTGCTGTTCCTCCAATTTGCACTGGGCCACAATTGGCAATGGCGGAGGCCTCAATGCCATCACAATCTGCAGAGCGTCAGCAACAACTGTTGCTGACTGCTTCCAAAATTTAAATGCAACTGCACTTTGATTCATTCATGCACATCCCTCTCTGGAATCACATGATCCATGTGCACACTTCTTATTTGACCAACGGTTAGGTCATTTTGGACTAAAAAATAGTCATAATAGTTCCAATCACCCATTTGTCTGCATTCATTTTGTTAAGAAGATCCAAAATTTGTACATAAACATTGGCCTAAAATGTTTTCCCCTTACAACCTGGCAAGAGTGACGTTGCTAAACTTAATAGAGAGATGTGCGAAACATAACAACATTACCAAGAATTACCTCAGTTCTGGCTTTGGAACCTTTAACATGGTTTATACCTTTCCCTTCATAGTCTGCAAACTATGAGCATCTACTCATAATCCAAGAGTAAGAGCTTGTAGGAGTAACATAGATCAAAGTCATTGTGCCATATACGATCTCTCTGGGATTGTGTAGAAATCTCAGTGTGTATAAGAAATCTAAACCGATCAATAAAACATTTTCAGGACAGAAAATGAAAAGCAAAAGAGAAATAATTAATAAACAGCATCTGAGAGCTGATTTCCCTGTGTAAATGTAAAGTTTAGTGATGAGGCAGATTGAAACAAATAGCACTCACTATTGCAGAGTAAATTCAAGATTTCAATGTTTGACTTGGCACGGACATAATCTCAGATGTGCTGGAATTTACCAACAATGTCCAAACCATTAACTCTGCTGTCAGAATGCTGAGATATCTTGCATGGTGCACCATCTCTAACTCAGCTTGCAATCCAAATGCAGCAGCACAGAGCATGATTTCTTTTCTCTCTGCTAAAGCTTCTACACAAGGAAAGCAGCATGAGTCCCAATTCCTCCTAATTGAATTTCTTGCAGCTGCCAACACTTAGCTGCACTGCAAGCATGTCGGCCTGCAGCCCTTAAAGAGACACTGCCCATGGCAGCACATGACTGCATCAATGGAGGTAATATCATCAATACATTAATATTAGTTTTTAGAAATACAGTATGGAAACAGGCCCTTCAGACCAACTAGTCCATGCTGACGACAGACAAAAAGTGTTGGACTCGCTCAGCGGGACAGGCTGAATAGAAGGAATGGGTGAAGTTTTGGGTTGAGACCCTTCTTCATTTCTTCTATCCAGAGATGCTGCCTGTCTCACTGAGTTAATCCAGCATTTTGTGTCCATCTTCAGTGTAAACCAGCATCTGCAGTTCCTTGCTACACATAGTCTATGTTGACCATCCACACGTTCTATGTTATCCCATTTTCTCATCCACTCCCTACACACGGGGCAATTTTGCAGAGGCCAATTAACTTACAAACCCACACTTACTTTGGAATGTGGGAAGAAGCTGGAGCATCTGGAGGAAACTGATATAGCCGCAGGGAGAATGTTCAAATTCCCCACAAACAGAACCCATGGTCAGGATTGAATCCAGCTTTTTTTTGTCTACCTTCGATTTACACCAGCAGCTGCAGTTCTTTCCTACACAAAGGGAAAAGTATATTGGGAGAAGGCATTTAATTAATCATTAATTCAAAGTCCTTACATAATCCTCCCCTGAAGGGAGATACTCGGCAATGGTCAATAAACAGGGTGGGGAGCTGGAGACCTTCAATAAGATGGGAGAAGGTGGCAGCTGAATTGACATTCATGGTCGACATCCTACAAACTATGTGGAAGTCATATACATGCTTCACCATGGTGTTCATTGTAGTGGCATTCAGCTGTACTCTATGGGACACAGTCAGAAGTCAGAAATAAAGAGAGATGGAAGCTTCCTGGAAACTTGGCATCAGCTGTCAACCATGACACAAATGCTGAAGGACTATGAGATTCTGAAGAGACATGAAGGCATTCCATCAACAGCCACATTTTGCAGAAACCCCAAAATTTATGCAGAATCCACTCACTTGCACAACTTCATATTTCTTGCCACAGAAGAGCTCCAAAATCCTGACTATTATCAGAAGCCCCTTAGGATTGGGGTTAATTCTGGTTTCGTGAGTTCTGAGGGGACACATGGGTCCAGTGTGGGAAATGTAGATTCTTACACGGACAGGGTGAGAAGTGTTAAATGGGGTGTTTGGTAATTTGTGATGCGGTGCACTTTTTCCATCAATTACATGAGCCTCCTGTGTGGTCCTGATGCATCAAAGTCAAAGTCAAAAGAGTAGGACAATGAAAATCTTTCTTTGCATAGCACAACAGCATATAGTAGGCATTGACTACAATTATATACGTAAATACACACGTGAATTAATAAATTAATAAAGTGCAAATAACAGCTGGAGGGATATTAATGTTCAGTTCCGAGCCAAGTTTAATAGCCTGATGGCTGTGGGGAAGTAGCTATTCCTAAACTGGGTTGATGCAGTCTTCAGGTTCCTGAACCTTCTACCTGAAGGTAGCAGGGAGATGAGTGTGTGGCCAGGATGGTGTGGGTCTTTGATGATGCTGCCAGCCTTTTTGAGGCAGCGACTGCGATAAATCCCCTCGATGGAAGGAAGGTCAGAGCCGATGATGAACTGGGCAGTGTTTACTACTTTTTGTCTTCTTTTCCTCTCCAGGGCACTCAAATTGCCAAACCAAGCCACGATGCAACCGGTCAGCATGCTCTCTACTGCGCACCTGTAGAAGTTAGAGAGAGTCCTCCTTGACAGACCAACTCTCTGTAATCTTCTCAGGAAGTAGAGGCGCTGATGAGCTTTCTTAATAATTGCATCTGTGTTCTCGGACCAGGAAAGATCTTCACAGATGTGCACGCCCAGGAATTTGAAGCTCTTGACCCTTTCAACCATCGACCCGTTGATATAAACAGGACTGTGGGTCCCCATCCTACTCCTTCCAAAGTCCACAATCAGTTCCTTGGTTTTGCTGGTGTTGAGGGCCAGGTTGTTGTGCTGGCACGATATGGACAGTTGCTCCATCTCTCTTCTATACTCCGACTCATCCCCATCAGTGATACATCCCACAACAGTGGTGTCGTCAGCGAACTTGATGATGGAGTTGGCAGTATGACCGGCTACGCAGTCATGAGTATGGAGTGAGTACAGCAGGGGGCTGAGCACGCAGCCTTGAGGTGCTCCCGTGCTGATTGGTATCAAGTCTGACACATTTCCACCAATACGAACAGACTGTCGTCTGTGAATGAGGAAGTCGAGGATCCAATTGCAGAGGGATGCGCAGAGACCCAGTTTTGCGAGTTTGGTAACCAGCTTGGAGGGGATGATTGTGTTAAATGCCGAGCTGTAGTCAATGAATAACAGCCTGACATATGAGTTTTTGTTGTCCAAGTGGTCCAGAGCGGAGTGGAGAGCCAGCGAGATCGCGTCCACCGTTGATCTGTTGTGGCGGTAAGCGAACTGCAGTGGGTCCAGGTTTTTGTCGAGGTAGGAGTTGCTTTGTGCCATGATCAACCTCTCGAAGCACTTCATCACCACAGGCATTAGTGCCACAGGTCGATAGTCATTGAGGCACGTCACCTTGTGCTTCTTGGGCACCGGTCATGGATTCCCAGTTCCCAATGCCATCACGAATTATCCTTCTCCACGATGAGCAGTCATGGGTCATCAATCCTCGGGATTCAGTGTAGATGAATTATTTCTTCAATGAGGCTTCGGCACATTCTTGAACTTCTCCCTCTGTTTGCTGGTAGTCCCTTCCCTTCATAGCGCTCAAGTAACCTTGCTGTGAACGGAAATCTATGAGAAACAGCATAGATCAGAGATAGTTATCTGGAACCATTTGGTGACGAGGAAGTGTGTAGGAAGGAACTGCAGATGCTGGTTTACACTGAAGATAGACACAAATAGGCTACCATTAGCTTCATTGGTGTTCATATCCTTCTCAATCAGAAAGTGAACAGAGAATCATGGAATGATGCACCACAGGCAGCATCTTTGGAGACTCGAAGTCAAGACCTGGATCGAGACCCGAGTCTGAAGAAGGATCTCAATCCAAAACGTCACCTATTCCTTTTGTCCAGTGTGAAGAAGGGTCTTGACCTGAGACCTATTCCTTTTCCCCAGAGATGCTGCCTGACCCACTAAGTTACTCCAGCATTGTGTGTCTATCTTTGATGGCTAGGAAGTGACTAGTCATGGTGATCTTGATCTCAACAGTCAGTAGGCAACGCAACGATGTGTCGTGAATGGTCCTCTTGCAGAATGACTCACCTCTACGCTATTCATTGCACTGCATGATGAACATCATTCTCTGGGCACCCAACATAGGAGGGGAGTTATTAGAGCAAGGGCACATTATGAACAGAAAAGCATAGTTTTCCATAATGGTATGAAGTGACCCAGAAACATTCACAATTATGTTTCTCTCTAGGTACTGCATCATACAATTTCTGGATTATAAGAGCATTTGATTCTGGAACTCTTGCTGTCATCCCACCATACCAATAGCCTAGTTTGGGATAACTAGAAAGCACCTAACAAAGGACAATGTTGGCATCCAGTTCACCCACTGGAATTGTCCCAAGTGTGTGTAGGGCAGTGTTAGCGTGCGGGAATCGCTGGTTGGCGCGGACTCGGTTTCCGCTCTGTACCTCTAAACTAAACCAAATTTAAAAAGTCACTGAACCTAAATTGTGCTAGAGAAAATAATTTTCTTATTCTTGATTTGTTCTAGCATCGTTAAATTAGTTTGAATAAAGTTCCTTAATTTTCTGCCTTTGATAAGTTGTTAATTGGTGCTTCTCCCATTCCATGCATATTCTAGAATCGTGATTCCAAATTATATTGGTGCAAAACTATTGACTTATTGCACTCTAAATCCTTTTGTAAAATTCTATTGATCTGAACAGAAAATTAAACTCTTTTTTAGAAGTATTTTTCAAACTTGTTTTAAAATGTTGACATTAATTCTTACTTCAAACATCTGTGTTAATGTCCAAAGCAACTAACAGTAAAGAACCGTGTAGTAAGGAACTGCAGATTCTGGTTTACACCAAAGCTAGACAAAATGCTGGAGTAACTCAGCGGGACAGGCAGCATCTGTGAAGAGAAGGAATGGATGACGTTTCGGGTCGAGACCCTTCTTCAGACTGAGAGTCAGGGGACACCGAGGTAAGGAAGGGTAAGGTGTGAAAACGAAACATCAAAAGAGATGTGGTCCAAGGATAATGTAGAATATTAACAGTAAAGAATCCTTCAATTGTGTAAATTTATGGTTTTGTATTTTTTAAACGTTTAAAATCAGACCTGTAAGGCAACTTGTTCTTGGTTTACATGTTTAATGTCTATTATTTGAAGCAGAATAGTGAATCATTATTGTCACAATCAGCAATGAGGACGTTTGTCTCAGAAAAGTAAATTTATTCTTCAATTAGTTAATATACATAAACTTTACCATTAGAGATTTTATCCTGCTATTACACAAGCCAAATAGATTATTATCAGTTCAAATTTACATAAAGTACAATAAATGTCAGCACATTCTGGAACTTATTGTACCTGAACTGATAACCTTATTTTTAATTATTATATACAGTGTGGACCTTGCAGTATATTTATGCGTTTGCCTATATTATCTTGCAAAGTGAATGCAATATGTATATCACTGTAGATATTAACTAAAATGTGTGATCCTTTTAGAGAAGAGTTTGGCTAAACCACTTTATGTTTAGCTGATGTAAACATTTTTTTAGCCCTGTTTTCTTTGAAGGTCTTTAATCTATAGGAAATGACATTATGCTTTAGTAAATTCTCATAGAATATAACAGATCATTGGTTTTATAACACAGTTGGTGCTTTTTGCATTCTGATGAGATTATTAGTATCAGCTGAAGGAGTATTTTGTGTCTGTGTTCTCAGTGTGGAAGCAGGAGTTCGGTTGTGTGCCTCCACTTTCTATCACCAGGTGGAATCAGGGTGTACCATGTTGATTTCTATTTATCATCCCCATTTTATTCATCTATATATTATTTCATAACAAGTGTTTAAACAGTCATTCCTGCACATGAACATTCATATTCATGAATATTTTCATGACATCCACAGTCAGGATGTAAAGGTGTCTGAACAAAAGGCATGAGATGGCTGACAGCTCTATTAATAAGAAAAGTACATTTCCGATTAGCAACATGGTTCAACTTTTAAATGATATTTTTTTACTGAAGGATAATAGTTATTCGTGTTGTCAACTTTTATGTATCAGGACCAAATAAACCTGAGGCCTAGTTAACAAGATCAATTCTTCAATGGAAGACACATATTTTCTTTTAGCTCCAATCTTTAGGCTTTCTCCAGAATGCTCGAAACTGTTGAAAGTTTGTCATTTTTTCATCAAACATTATGTTTATTTACATGGTAACAATTATTTCAGTTTGTGGGTTAGTTGAAAATGTTGTTAAAAATCTTAATTTATTATTCATTATAATTTAATCTTAACTTACAGTATAATTACTTTCAAGTTTCCATATTGAATCCCAAGTTGTAAAAATACTTTATCCTCTGAATTTCTGTTGCAATATTCTCATTTTATTTTTATCCTGATATCGACACTTTCTTTGCAAAAGTCGAACTGGAGCAATCGATTTTTGTGGCCCATTTCTGTGTAGTATGCAGTGTGTCATACCCTACCTGAAAAAGGGAGACAGATCATTCTAAAAGGAAATGCGATAACTTTATCCTTTAATTAATGCTTCATAATTATTCAAATATGATTCTTTGAAGGCATTTGGGTATTAGGGAATGTATTACTCATAAAATGCACACAAGCTTTCAAGCCTAGTAATTACTGCTGTTTATTGATAATTAGCACTTCAAGCTGCAATTTCCCTTTTTAAAAAGCCAACTTGTCAATTTCATAAATTCAAACTCAGCCAACCAGCATGCTCTGTGTACATGGGCTAATGATACCGTCACTAAGTAGAATTGCTTTACTAAACATTAATATCTCTTAAAGCTTGGAGCAAGTTAGGCGGTCCATTGGTGCAATGCATACTTATTGCACCTCAGAGTACAACAAGGTGGATGCTTCCGACATTGAGTTATTAATCCTACCTGGGGGCAGTGTGGGGGTGGGGGGGTCTAGCCAAGTGAAGTACCCTTCTTCTGATGAAGAAGAAACTATGGGAAAAAACAACCTGTGATGTTTTAGCAACTGGTTAAAGAGTGTTATTGGAGGTGCTGGAGGAAGACATCTCTCTACCGTCCTAGCAGTTAGAGGTTGACGTGTGGCATGGTGAAATTAATGAAGCAGAAGATAATAATGTACCAAATAATCGAATTGTTGGCAAAGGTCACCCATCTCCATTCATGGCTTGATTTCAACTTTCCACAGTCATTTTTAAATATTTGTGTTTCTCTTTCTTTAAAAACAAAAACAAATAATGGATTTAATATTTGCTCCTGAATCTTCTGGAGCTTGGACTTAGGGCCTCCATCTGCAACTAGCTTCTGGACTTCCTAACAGGCAGACCTCAGTCATTTACAATTGGTCATGCCAATTCCTTCACCCTGACCATCAACACTGGAGGTCCTCAGGTTTGTGTGCTTGATCTGTCGCTCTGCTCCCTGTGTAAAAGTAAATTGATCTTTACATTCGCTGATGATGTCACTGTTGTTGGTTGGATTAACAACAATTATGAGATGAAATTTAGGAAATAAATCAAGAACCTAGTGTCAGGACTATAATCTAGCCCATACCATCAGCAAGATGAAAGAATTGGTCATTGACTGCTGGAACTGAGGGTGGGAATACAAACCAGACCACTATACAGATGGTTGACAGCTTCAAGTACATAGGTATCCATATAACCAACAACCTAACCTTTACACTGGTGCGGTGATCAAGAAAGCACATAAGCTTATTTACTTTCTCAGGTGTCTGAGAAGATTGTACATGTCCACAAGGATTCTCTTGAACTTTTACAGATGCTCTATAGATAGTATTCTGATGGAATGCATCTCAGCCTGGTATGGCAACTGCTTTGCTCATGACCATCTGAACCTGTAGAAATCAGTGAACACAACTCTATCCCATCATAGGATTGTCATTTCCTTCCATGCAGTCTATCCTCAAAATGAGTTACAGTCGGAAGTATTGTCAAGGATGCCTGCCACTGTGGCCATTCCCTTTTCGCTCCTCTACCTTCTGGAAGAAGATGCAGGATGTTGAAAGCTTCGACATCCAGATTTAAGAAGAGCTTCTTCCTCATTGTTATCTGATTCCTGAACCAACCATTTCTTTCATACCCACTACCCTGCCACATACTCTTACTCTTAACGATATCTCATTTAGTTTTTCTATTATTGTACTTCAATATTCTATTTCACTATTTGGATCTAGCATGACCACTTGTACCACTGCTGCTTTGCACTCATCATTGTATTTATTGTTGTTTTTATCATTACTATACCCTGCTTACTCTATGAATTTCATGTTTGCACCCTGGTGTGTATGACCTTAATCTAATAGAAGATTTATAGCTGATATAATTTATCCTAAAAGACAAAAACAGAGACAAAAATGATGAAGCATACTGGGGTAGCATATGATTAAACTTCCATCAATTTATTCTGCACCACTTGAGTTTGAGATAGTTGACCACTTTTCAACAGTAATTTAGTATTCATCACGAGGAATATTTATTTTACAGTCTCCTTATATAGTACATCAGGGATTATCATGGCAAGGGCAGGAACTAAGCTGCCTGAGGCTGATCTTGCGAGGTCTGAATCATTTAAATCTAGCCATAACATAGAAAAATAGAAACATAGAAAAATGGGTGCAGGAGTAGGCCATTTGGCCCTTTGAGCCAGCATCTGATCATCTTAAATCAATACCCCAGCTTTTTCCTGCTTTTTCCCCACACCCTTGATTCATTTAGCTCCAAGAGCTAAATCTAACTCTCTCTTGAAAACATCCAGTGAATTGGCCTCCACTGCCCTCTGTGGCACAGAATTCCACAGATTCACAAGAAGTGAATGTTTTTCCTCATCTCAGACCTAAATGGCCTACCCCTTATTCTTACCATTGTGAATGTCATTGACATAGAATCTTAGAGTCATAGAGCTGTCATAGATACAGGCCCTTTGGTCCACCTTGTCCAATGCCAACCAAGTCGGCACACTGGGCATCATTTGCTCTTGGGCCTCTTCCAAAACTGTTAGCTGATCCCATGTGAAGACCGAACATCTCTCCTCCTTTCTATGTCTTCCATACCAAGGCAAGGGCTACATTGTACGTCCTCCCATCTTTCTCCTTTCTTGCCATTCATGAAGAAACAAGGAACTGCAGATGTTGGTTTACAAAATAAGACACAATGTGCTAGAGTAATTCAATGGGTCAGGCAGCATCTCTGGAGAACATAGATAGGTGACTTTTCGGGTTGTGACCCTTCTTCAGCTTCCAGGTAAGTCGGGGTGCTGTTGGCATCATTAGGCCCAGCCTTGAACTGGCTGGAGATGGGGTGAAAGCCGACGGTGGCTTCGGTGACCCTGGCCCATGAGTGACCGGGGATATGGTGAGGTGCAGCGGTGGTGACAGTTTCAAAGGATCTGGCCTGTGAGCGGCTGGGAAGGCGATGAGCGTTGTTACTGCATCTTTTGGCAGCAATGGTGGTTGTGGGTCTTGACCATGTAGCGGTCAGGCGCGCGGTGTGATATGACAGTGAAGCTTCCGGCCTAGGGGGCGGTCGGGAGCATGGTTGAGTCGAGGAGACAGTATGGAGGGTTTAAGGATAACAAGCCTGCCCAGAGTGGAGTTCAAGTCAGCGTGGAAACATTGATTAAAGGTGTGGGTCCAGCAGAAGATAAAGTAAAGTTGAGGTCCATTGCATGTTTTGGTGAGTGAGACTCGGAGCTGTGTGAGAGGCAGAGCGAAGGCCTGCTGGTGCCGATGCAGAGAGTGAGGAATGCACGGCACAGAAGGAGAACTGTCATAAGCGATGGATTGAATGTAGGCTGAAATCCTGGTTGGGTCCAAACTGGGAAGTCTGGAAATGGAAATGGAAGCCACGTGGCACAAGATAGTGGCATAGGCAAGTGTTGAGGAAACACGTGCGGCTGTGGTAACGAGTCTGGGTCAAAATATGATCGTAGAGCAGGAGAGCAGCAGGAATCACAGAAGGGGAGCAGAGAGAGAGGGTCTCACAAACTCCTGTCAGGAGATTTCATGGCAGAGCAGTAAATGTAAAAACAAGGATCTGTAGAAGAAGGGTCTCGACCCGAAACGTCACCCATTCCTTCTATCCAGAGATGCTGCCTGTTCTGTTCAGTTACTCCAGCATCTTCTGTCTATCTTCTAGACTGCAGATGTTGATTTAGAAAATAAAACATTTAAGTGCTGGAATTATTCAGGGGGTCAGGCAGCATCACCATGGAGTAGTAAAATGTAGAAGAGTCTGAAGAAGGGTCCTGACCAGAAACATGGAATCATAGTCCTACAGCATGGAAACAGGTCCAGCTAATTTGCTGACCAACATGCCCCTTCTCCGAATTGTGTATTGTTGCTGTATATGTTGTTTTTGTTTCATGCTTGTTTTAATTGTAAGGTGTCCTTGAGAGCCCTGAAAGGCACCCTATAAATAAAATGTATTATTATTATTATTATTATCATTATCTACACCAGTCCCACCTGCCTCATTTGACCTATAACACCCTAAATATATCCGATTAATTTACCAGTCCAAATGTTTCATGTTCATAGGTTATCGGAGCAGTATTTGGCCATTCAGCCCATCAAGTATACTCTGCCATTCAATCATGGCTGATCTATATTTCCCGCTCAACCCCAATTTCCTGCCATCTTTCCATAACCGCTGACACACTTACTAATCAAGAATCTATCAATCTCAGACTTTACAATATACATTGACTTGGCCTCCGTGGCCATTTCTTAAGCATCGCCTATCCAGAGATGCTGCCTTTGTTTTCATTTATGAACACTGGGGTGGAAGATTGCAACCTTCACGTGGTCTGCCCTGTTTCGACGAATGCAATCGACCCGGCATACAAAATCAAATAAGATCAAATAGAACGTTGTCCTACAACTTTAGGCTGTGTATGCCATACGCAAGAAGAAGTTTATGAACACTGTTTCTCTTGTAAAGTATCAGTGATGATGTCCTGCAACTACAACAAACATCCCTTTAAAATCTGAAAGCTGACTCGGTAGGCTAGCCTTAACGAGTGCTAACAATTCACAAAATTGGATCCCTACCTGAGGCAATAATCCAAAATTCAATGTGTTTAGCTCCGGCGAAATTATGAAAATATTTTTTTTTAAGTATTTTTATTAGAAGCAATGCATATTGTCCACAATATAACAATTCTTTAAATACAAATTTAACTTGTTACAAAAATTATACAGATTTTACGGAATAATTTATGTATGCTTCTGTTTTTTTTTGGAAAGTAAAGTAAAAGTATAGATCTATAATCAATAGAGATGGTGATTAAATAATAATGATTATGATTATATAAGGAAAATAAAAAAACTAAAACATTTTTTTAAAATTATAAAAATAAACAAATAAGAAAAAAAAACAATTATTATATAATAAAAAAATGAAGTATACATCTTAACAATGAATGAAGCAATTTCACATAACAATATCTATAGAGACGTGTATACAAATCCCAAAATACATCTGTTCATCTAATCCTACACCTGTTGAGGTACTTATTGAGTTACAATGCTGAGCTCAGCTACCGCTTTAAATAATCAATGAATGGAGACCAAATTTGTTCAAAAAGTTCGTATTTGTCCATTAGGACAAACCTAATTCTCTCCAAATGCAACGTCTCCGACATTTCCACAGTCCACATTTTGATTGTGGGGGATAATGTTCCCTTCCAGAATTTTAATATTAATTTTTTTCCAATTATCAAACAGTAATCAAGAAAATGTAGTTGACTAAATTATGAAAATATTTTGAATGGGCAGCAACCTATTCCTAAATAACATAATAGACAATGCACAATAGATGAAGGAGTAGGCCATTCAGCCCTTCGAGCCAGCACCACCATTCACTCAGACCATGGCTGATCATCCACAATCAGTACCCCGTTCCTGCCTTCTCCCCATATCCTCTGTCATCTTTAAGAGCTCTATCTAACTCGCTCTTGAAAGCATCTGGAGAATTGGCCTCCACTGCCTTCTGAGGCAGAGAATTCCACAGATTCACAACTCTTTAGGTGAAAACGTTTTTTGGGATATTAATATGATTCTGTGGGATATTAATATGATTCCTCATCGTTCTAAATGGCCTACCCCTTAAGGGCAAAGAACCCTTTATTATTATTATTATTATTATTATTATTATTATTATTATTATTATTATTATTATTATTATTATTATTATTATTATTAATTATTCTTAAGAAAGGGGCAAGAACCAAAACAAACTGATACCTCAGGGTCAAATAAATAGACCATGTTTGACATGTTTTACGAAATGTTTATGAGAGGTTTTCTGATCATGACCTGTTCAGTATTTAAAAGATTCAATCTACTTTTGCAAATGATAAGTTTGAATCATGCTTTTGTTAATAATTTAATTATCCTGCACTCTATTTAACCCTTTTTCATTTGTTTTAATGTAGAGATTTTTAAATGAAAATGTCAGGTAAGATTTTTGCATTCTGAACAATTCTGGACATGCTAACTAAAAATAAAATTAATAAAATGTAATTGGTATTCAAGCAAGTATTTGGTATTCCTAGAAGATTCACCTCCAAACGGTATTATGAATGCTTGTATTTAGTATCCATTAACTCAAATCGAGTGAACAACTTCTCAGTTTTGTTTTGCTAAATATATTTGATTTAACCTCTCGGATGCATATGAAGATAGCAAGGAACTTGCCAACATTGCATAATGTTTTTACTAAAGGGCCTGTCCTACCAGCATCCGACTCCATGCGATGAGCGCGACCAAACAGTCAGCGGGGGCCGTGCTGAGGTCGGGTGATCCCCTGTACAGGGCCGTTCCCACCAGCATGCGCCTGCATGCGGCAAGCGCGACCAAAGCGCCAGCGAGGGCCGCGCGGAGGTCGGGTGAGTGGCGCAACCCGGCGCAAAGTGAGGCGAACTTGGAGCGAAGTCTGAAGGTAAGTTTGCCAGGACAGAGAGGGGCATACAGAGAGGGACACAGAGGCACACACAGAGAGGGCCACGGAGCCACACACACAGAGGGTCACAGAGGCACGACGTCGAGGCGGTGCGTAATGCGTCGAGGCGACTGTGAGCCGACAAGCCGTTGGCGTGCGGAATTTTTGAACACAGTCAGTTTTTCGGAGCCCCGCGCGATGTCGGGACGAACTCCGCACAGTTCGGCACGGCTCCGGCGATCGAAGTGGGACCAGCCCAGCGACCCCGGATGGCTCAAGCGACCACGTTAGGTCGCGCTTATCGCATAGATTTGCTGCTGGTGGGACAGGCCCTTAAGGCCAAGTTAAACACTGTTCTGATCCTTCTGTTCACTTCTCTTTTTTTATTATACCTGGAAATTAAGTTAAACTTATTTTATTTCCATGAATAAAAGTCAATGAAGCATTGCATAATAGAAATATAAAAATTGAATTAAAATTTCAGTATATTTTATGATGATAACCGTCAAAATAAACATTATGTAACATGAGAAAATAGGCAAAGGCAAAAATGTTGACATGGTTTGTGTAGCAATAATAAATAATCTATTGTAGACTCTTCTGGTATGCAAAAGCTCTCACAAGTGATTGGTACTAACGTTGTCTGTCTTAGTTTTGTTGTATTCATCAAGGTAGAAGAAAGAAGTTAAGGGATATCCACAGAACAGCAAACAAATCATTTATTTCCAGCTGTTATCAGGCAACTGAATCATCCGACCAGCAACTAGAGAGCAGTCCTGAGCTACTATCTACTTCATTGGAGACCTTAGGACTACCTTTAATCAGACTTTACTGGACTTTATTTTGCACTGAACGTAATTCACATTTTTCCCATTATCATGTATCTGTACACTATGGATGGCTCAATTGTAATCATGTGTTGTTTAGTTTAGTTTACGTGTGACAATAAATTAAACTATACTCAAATGCAAACTAGTACAGAAAGCAGTGTTTCTAAAGATTCCCTTCGAAAGAGGCATCAGTTTTGATTTATTGAAATCGATTGAAAGATGCAGCATGGAAATATGCCCATCAGCCCATTGAGCTCATGCTGACCATCGCTCACCCATTCACTAGTACTATGTTATCCTGTTATCCCACTTCATATCCATTCCCTACATACTAGGGGCAATATACCGGGACTATCAAATTTGCACATCATTGGGATGTTGGAGGAAACCTGGAGAGTACCGCTTTGGTCACAGGGAGAATGTACAAACTTCATACAGAATGTACACAAAATCAGCTGTTCCACTGAATGGCACTTCCACACTTACTCTTAGCAAGGTTGGGCAGACATGTCATTAAATATAAATGCCTGGCTTGTGGGGTGTTTCTGTGCCTTAGAAGCTTTGCACATAATGTACCGCATTATACTTCCTTATTGTTGTACTTAAACCAAATTACTTCATGATAAGTGTTTACTAAGTTGATAACATTGACTATACATCCTCTGCTTAGCACAAGATTTTGACTGCGCAGTGATCTCATTAAATAAAGGTGGACATCAGGCACTAGTGATTTGTGACCATTAATCTACTGATTTAAGACTGCACTTTTTCCAGAGAACAAAGTGTGCAAAAATTGAGAGGCACGATTAAATGTATACAAAATAGCTGTATGCTACTGTTCCAAGACATTGGATCACACCAACCCTCTAACACCAACTGATGGAAATTCTGTGAGAACAGGTAGTCCCAAGGCCCATCCAACAGTGGGACTAGGGTTTCAATTATTTCTGAACTGAAAATACCTGCTGGGCATCCAAAGAGATCTCCAGGGGATCCTAAATACAGCCAGCTCAAAGTCTGCTGTATTCAGCATAAACCTAATTCTGGTTTAGGTTGTAAAACAGGCACGTTCTTTTTAGTGCATTTTGTGCTTCCGACAGGTACTTTAGTCAGTGCTGTGAGATATTAATATGATTACAAGCATTTCTGACAATCAAATTTGTGAAGGGGATTTTGTCTCCCTAAATTGGATTTCCTTGCACCCATTTCCCAGTGAGAAGATGGAGGCAACAAGGCTCAATTTCACCCCTGTGTAATTCTATGTCAAGGACAGCATAACTTATACCTTCATTGCTCATGAGTTATGCAGCCGGTTCCACTTAATGGTTGTTTTTCCTTAAGTCACTGATCCATGACATGCATCTTCTAGCTAATTATTTATTTTTTAGCAATTTGAATGCAATAAGTGAAACTGGAAAGTAGTTGCAGCAGTTATTGATCTTTCAACTTGGTAAAATAAATGAACAAACAAGAGAAATAGTCACAAACCCTGTAAGCATGCAATAAAGCAGCCCCGATATACCATAGTCATAACTAAATCAGCAATTTTTCGTTTCCACTGTAATGCAGTTCTCAATAGACTAGGGGAAAATAAATGGTTGGCACGGACTGGAAGGGCCGAGAAGGCCTGTTTCCATGCTGTAATTGTTATATGGTTATATGGTTATATGGTTATATGTCCTTATGTGTAGATCAGTGTCACTCATGTTATGAGTCAGACTTTGTAGCTATGCCCACTAGTTTAACAGGAAGCTGCCCTTTCGCCCTCACTTTGGAGTTACATGCTAAGATGAAGTTATATAACCATATAACCATATAACAATTACAGCACGGAAACAGGCCATCTCAGCCCTTCAAGTCCGTGCCGAAAAACTTTTTTCCCTTAGTCCCACCTGCCTGCACTCATACCATAACCCGCCATACCCTTCTCATCCATATGCCTATCCAATTTATTTTTAAATGATACCAACGAACCTGCCGCCACCACTTCCACTGGAAGCTCATTCCACACCGCTACCACTCTCTGAGTAAAGAAGTTCCCCCTCATGTTACTCCTAAACTTCTGTCCCTTAATTCTAAAGTCATGTCCTCTTGTTTGAATCTTCCCTATTCTCAAAGGGAAATTCAACTTATCTCTGTAACTTAGCTGTTGAAACCCAGGCAACATTCTAATAAATCTCCTCTGTACCCTCTCTATTTTGTTGACATCCTTCCTATAAGTTACCTGGGCTGTAACGTTAATAAAGTCTTTGGATCTTAATCATTGTGCGTGACTTAAGTTATTCCAACAGCAGAAACTCGACATGGTGTCAGAGTGTACAGACTTACTCCTTGCTTAAGTATATTGTTTTTATTTTAGTTTGTTGATTTCTCCAATATATATTACTATGGCTTCTGCTCTCAGAAAAACAGAGATCCTGGTGTTTGACAAACCTCACAGAACGGTGGTGCGTATTTGAAGAAAACTTCTCAATTTACATCGAAACAGCTCATCCTACTGTTGCTCCCGGTGTTCGAGCGTCAATTCTTCTTAATCTAGCAGGCTCAGAAGCTGCTCAACATGCCAGAAGATTTAATTATGAACCAGCTTGATTTGACCCGGCTGGTGTGCAGTCCCTCCCGCTGAGTCTATCTGAGACACTAACTGCCTACTACGCAAATTCCAACAGTTATGTGAGTTACGTACTAACTTCGTCATGGAGAGGCATTTGTCCTTTTCCCGAAGCCAGACACAGGGTGAACCTGTGGAGATGTATGTCAGTGCATTGAAGCACATTGCCAGTCGATGCATTTTCAGGGATATATGTGATAGCCTAGTTCGTGACCATTTGGTCTATGGTGTCCGCACTGATAAATTACGCGACGAGTTACTGCGGGATGCTAAGCTTACTCTAGAGACTGCAAAAAACGCTTTCACATTGCTGAAATGGCTGACGCTCATGCAAAAGTTTTAGGGCACTCTGCTGGTTGTGAAATTAATGTTGCTGGCATGTCTTATCAAATCTCTTGCCGTTCTCCTCAAGTGCCCAACAACTCTATTGTGAGACTAATAGGCAATTGTTTTAACTATGGGGGTTTGCATGCTGCTGCTCATGACCATTGCCCTGCGTATGGAAAATTATGTCGATTTTGAAAGAAACTGAATCACTTCTTCAGATGCTGTCATTTGCATAGCAACAGATTTCAAACAAGGCAATCTGTTCATTCACTTGGCCATGAGAACTTGCTCTCGCAATGCTCTCAACCAGCTCCCACAGCTGCTAGATCCCAAGGTTGCTTTGCTCATTAATGGCAAGAACCTTTATATGAAAGTTGACACAGGGGCCAGGTGTAACGTTATCTGTCTAGCTGTGTTGAAAAAGTTATGAAAAACAGATACTGCCATTCCTATGGCTGCTTCCCTTCACCCATTTGCAGGAGGTCCAGTGCATCCTATCGGTCAAGTTGAGTTACGCTGCTGTCTTAACTCACATGAACACAACCTAAGTTTCTATGTTGTTCATGAGGATATGCCATTGCTGGTGGGTGCCGACGCATGTCAAGACCTGGGACTTGTCTCTTTCAGCCCTTCTGTTTGTCATCTGACTACAACCTGTGACTTTAGCCAACAAATCCTGACACACTACAAAACTTTGTTTGACAAGATGGGCAGGTTGCCTGTTAAATACACAATTACCATTAACCCTGAGGTAATGCCAGTTGTCCATCCAGCTCACTAGATTCCCCATGCTATGCGGGACTGTGTTCAAAGTGAACTCAACAGAATGGTGTCTCAAGGTGTGATTGCTCCCGTCACTGACCCCTCAGTTTGGTTTTCCACCATGGTTGTGGCAATGAAGAAGAATAAGGACGAAATATGGATTTGTATCAATCCTAAGGACTTAAACACAGTCATTAAATGACCTCACTATCCCATGCGCACTGTGCACGAGATTGTAGCGTAGATGGCTGAGGTAACTGTATTCACTGTTGTAGATGGCAAGAGTCCATTCTGGCAGATTTCGCTGGAACAGAACGCCTCCAAGTTAACCACCTTCAGCACACTGTTCGGGCGTTACAGATTTCTTCGCATGCCTTTTGGCACAAGCTCTGCTTGTGAAGTATTTCAACAAGCTATGGAGCAGTTGTTTGCAGGTTACTCTTGCTCCATTGTAGTGGATGACATCCTCTTGGCTGGACGAACTGTCGAAGAACACAATGCTATTCTGACAAAGGTCCTGGATCGCGCCAAGGCCATTAACCTCAGGCTAAACCCACAAAAATGCAAATTCAGGGTAAGTAAGGTGTAATACATAGGTCATGTGTTCACTAACAATGGCCGAAAAACTGATCCGGCGAAAACCAGTGCCATCAACGATCTCCCAGCACCCACAAACATGCTCAGTCTGCAGAGGCACCATGGCATGGTTAACCACTTGAGCAAATTTATTCCGGACTTAAGTGAAATATCTGCCCCATTGTGCTAGCTTCCACACAAAGACACTGCTTGGACCTGGCACAAGCAACAGCAGAGGGCATTTGACACTCTTAAGCAGCAGCTCCTACTCTTGCTTATTTCGATCCTAAACGACCAGTCACACTGACTTGTGACCCTTCACAACACAGACTGGGTGCAGCATGTCTTCAAAATGATGGTAGCGGCAATAAGCCTGTTGCCTATGCCTCACGCACTATGACTGACACAGAACAACGATATGCCCAAATAGAGAAATTGCTGCTGGCGGTTGTTTTCGCCTGCAAGAAATTTAGCAACTTTAACTTTAGACAAACGGTCACGATGGAACCTGCCCACCAACCTCTGATCAGCATCTTTAACAAACCGATTCATGCCTCTCCAGGGCAGATGCTGCTGCAACTTCAAAAAAAATGACATTGTTCTAACCTACAAACCTGGTAAGGATATGCACCTGGCTGACACTCTCTTGCGTGCACCCCGGAAGACCTGTGAGGGTCCGTCCTCACTGCATGATGACTTTATCGTAATGACTGTGTCCTTTATTCCCTCGTCCTGTGTGGAGGACTTGGTTGCCCACACTGCTGCTGACAGTAATTTACGAACGCTCGCCACATCACCAACAGCCCTGAATATCCACAGTCGAATGGACTAGCTGAGCAGGCTGTGAAGAGTGCCAAACAGCTCATGGAACATTCGTACAGAGTTAATTCCAATATGTTCCTGGATCTATTCAACTTATGCAACATCTCCCGTGACCCCATTTTGGGTTCACCTGCTCAACATTTATTGTCGAGGCAGACCCGGGCCACGGTGCCTGTGGTGGATCAGGCATTGATCCCACAGGTGGTTCCACCATCGGAAGTCCAGTCCAGGTTACAACAAAAGCATGACATTCAAAAACAATGGTATGACAAAACAAGCAGGCCGCTAACACCATTAACCAAGGGGCAGGCGGTTTGTTTGCAAACTGACAAAGGCCGTGACCGTATCGGTGTAATTTCTGGAACGGTTTCTGAGCCACACTCATATCTGGTCAGTGCCGATGGCAGTACCTACAGGCGTAACAGACAACGTATCCTGCCTGTGAATGAGCCGACTCCACATGCGTATTATCCAGTCCGTACAAGTGTTCTTCTGTCCATGTCCAGCGGCATTGATCCACCTACACCAGCACAACAACCCACTTCTGGAACGGCTGCTTTGCCAGTGGCGATACCCCCTCCGCCTGTGCCACAGTCCCCTGTTTCATTGCCGAGAATGCTGGTTCAATCTCCGTTGCCTGTGAAGCCACCAGCTCTATCCCCAGTGGGGAAAAACAGAGATGGTCTTTATCGCACACGTGCTGGTCATGTTTACAAGCCCACCGTGAAATACCCGTGCTATGTTTGACTTTCCTACAGCTTATTATCAACTGCTATGCATGCCTTATTTAGTCAATGGTTTTGTTCTGACATTTAATTCTTTAACAGGGAGGATGTAGGTCAGTGTCACTCATGTTATGAGTCATACTTTGTAGCCACACCCACTAGTTTAACAGAAAGCTTCACTGCCCTTTCTCCCTCACTTTGGAGTTATGTGCTAAGATGAAGTTACCTATGCTGTAATGTTAATAAAGTCTTTGGATCTTAATCACTGTGCGTGACTTAAGTTATTCCAACAGCAGAAGCAGGCATGGTGTCAGAGTGTACGGACACCCCTTGCTTAATTAAACTGTTTTTATTTTAGTTTGTTGTTTTCTCCGGTATATATTACTATGACTTCTGCTCTCAAGTTATTCCAACAGCAGAAACTCAACACTATGATAAGTGATGAGGGTCCCCAATGTTAATCCAGATCTGTTCCATCTAATTGAACCATTCACCATGGCTTTGTATTTGTTTGTTTTCTTGTTAGGAGGAATGGTGGCAAAGTCTTCAGTGTAACATCCTATGTTGATACTTGGTGGCAAAGCCTTCAGTATTACATGCTATAGTTAGACTTGTTGCACTGTCTATTTCCTTCAGATACAGCAGACATTAGTAGAACATTAAGATCCCAATATCACAGACAGTGAATCAGATTGACTGCGGGTTGCATGCTGAGCTCATCGGGATATGAGGAGGAAGCAACTTGGATCACATGCTTGGCACTTCAGAATGTAGGTGATTGCTAATGCCTTGTGTTTGAAACTCACTGAACTCTACTAGAGTTGAAGATGAGAATGTCCATGATACCTCCTCTTCCTTTTGCCTATTTATTAATCTAATTCATTAGTTGTCGATCTATTGAATACAGCTTTGACTATTGAACAGACATGTTGCCCAGTGCTGTAGCTTCTCTAGATTGGCACCTCATTGTTTGCTATGCCTGGTGCTGCTTATGCAGCCCTTCTACATTCCTCATTGAATCGGTGCTGATTTATTGCTGGTAGAGATGGGTGTGCTGGACTACAAGGTTACAGATTGTGGTGAAATACAAATCTGTTGCTGCTGGTAGCGCATTATCAGGAGTATGCAGATTTCAATTATCCCCCATTGTTCAGATAATGAAGACGACTAAGTCCGCAATTTATCATGTCAAACCAGTAAAACGTTTGAATGGAATGCAGTCTTGGTTCATTTTGCTTTAGGAGCCAAAGTCTTCATTATTTTCCTGATTAAGTAAATCGTTCAATGTGGTACCCACAATGGAGTGGCACGGTGGCGCAGCGGCAGTAGAGTTGCTGCCTTACAGCGCCAGAGATCCGGGTTCAATCCTGACTATGGGTGCTGTCTGTATGGAGTTTGTACGTTCTCCCTGTGCCCTGTGTGGGTTTTTCCTGGATGCTCCAGTTTCCTCCCACACTCCAAAGACGTGCAGGTTTGCAGGTTAATTTGCTTTGGTAAAGATTGAAATGGGCCCTAGTGCGTAGGACAGTGCTAGTGTACGGGAATCACTGGTCAGCGTGGACTCTGTGGACTGGAGGGCCTGATTTCACTCTCGATCTCTAAACTAAACTAAATACAAGATATTATAATATTCGGATCTTTGAATATGAGCTTTTGCACAAAGGCTCTAACTTACACTCGCCAATTAATGCAACACCATTTTGTGATTTTACCCTTGTGACCTCTTTGGTATTCAATTAGTTCACAGTAACACATATAATTGATCATTTTAGTATGAAGTGTGCAATACTAAATTCAATTCGCCATTATTCAAATTTTCATTTTTTAATTTCCATTAATGGGTGGATGCATTTTACACTGTCACCTAACCTGCTTTCAGGGTTAGAACTGAGTCAACTTTTCATAGCAATCTCAGTAATCTGTTACATGAGCATGTAGCTTGCAGTACCACAGGTGAACTCATTATTGCGATTGTTCTCACTCAACTTATGATGATGCTACAACTTGTATTCTCCTTTTCAAATTTACAAGTGGGGGGTGCTGCGGTGGCGTAGCTGGATGAGCTGCTGCCTCACAGCACCAGAGACCCGAGTTTGATACTAACCTCGGATGCTCTCTGTATGGAGTTTGCACATTCTCTCTGTGACACTTAGATGGGTGCTCTGCTTTCCTCCCACATCCCAAACACATGTGTGATTGTACGTTAATTGGCCTCTGTGAATTGCTCCTGGTATGCAGGGAGTGGATGCAAAAATGGGATAATAGCAAACTAGTGTGAATGGGTGATTGATAGACGGCATAGACTCGGAGGGCTAAAGGGCCTGTTTCCATGCAGTATAACTAAACTTTAGTAGTTGGCGAGTCCCTGGCAGGAAAAGCAGCAGTAAGTTCACCGGTATTCTCATCCCGGTGAGTTACTCCAGCATTTGGTGTCTATCTTCACCAGTATTCTCATCTGGCTGCCTACCTTATTAAAGCCAGGCAGATTTCCTAGCCACATTGAGAATTGTCTATCATCACCCTGCATAATTCTTTCTCGAGCGCCTTGGGGGAGAACATTTTTTCACATCATATGCAACACACATAATTTTATTGTATGGATTTAAAAAATAAAATAAAAGCTTAATCCTGTAATAAGGTCATAAGGAATAGGAGAAGATTTAGGCCATTTCGCCCATCAGGTCCACTCCACCATTCAATCGTGGCTGATCTATCTCTCCCTCCTAACCCCATTCTCCTGCCTTCTCCCCATAACCTCTGACACCCGCACTAATCAAGAATCTATCTATCTATCTCAGCCTTAAAAATGTCCACTGACTTGGCCTCCACAGTCCTCTGTGGCAAAGAATTGCACAGATTCACCACCCTCTAAAGAAGACATTTGTGTGTGACGCTCATCTGGTAAAAGTCTGCTACCATTATTTTGTGTGTGGATATGAATGTTGTAGAAATCATTTGACTGGACTTATTGTGAGGATATGTCCAGTTACATATACTTTATTTCTCAGGTTTTGTCCACTTATGTCCTGGTACAATGATTTAAAGCACATAAAAACATCAGGTAACAGGAAATTCACCAATTTGTTTTAACAACTCCATTCTGTTGCCAATATAAATGCTAAATATGCGCAAAAACTAGAGTGTATGCGGCATTCAGGGTTGTTTAAGAAGGAACTGCAGGCTCAAGGCTCTCGACCCGAAACGTCGCCTATTTCCTTCGCTCCATAGATGCTGCCTCACCTGCTGAGTTTCTCCAGCATTTTTGTCTACCTGCAGTATTCAGGTGGTCAATTTTTAAAATACATCAGGAGGAAGTAATTTATCAACTTAAGTGAAAATTCAATATGTTGTTGTTGTTGAGGTGTACTTCATATTTTGAAACGGGTGCATGTTCGCCGAGTTATTATTTACCATTGCACAATGTTGAGAGGGAACGTAAAGAAGAAATCACGTGAAATTCTGTTTTTATTCAAAAGAGTTGTAATTTATTAGAAAATACTGTGATGCCATTGACAAACATATGATCAGGATGCCAAGTTAATCCCTAACTTTTCATTTTACTGGAAGGTACAGGGAAACTCATGCTCAGTCACAGGCAAAGCAGGAAAATATGTGCACTGTATTTCAAGATCTGAACCAGTGCCATTACAGTCAATGGAACCAATCTTCAATTTAACACACACCTGTTGCATTTAGAACATGTGACATAGGCCAGATTTATACCCTTGTACAATAAATTGGATTTTCCCCATTCCTTTCCTTTTCTCTTGAAGGCACTGGGTTTGAAATTTCATGGGCAGACACATTCAAAATCAAATCTGCAACTTCTCTGAAATTCGACCCAAAATTGGTCACAACTTCAGATGGCAAGAACTCGGGAGGAGAATTTCTGAAAGGCTTGCACCCCAAAACTACATGTGTGCACGTGGCCTCAAGCCTTTTGTGTGAGCAGTCAGTCATGCACATCCTAAATCAAATCGTTCAGGCTCAGATCGGTTCAGGTACTAGGGGAAAAGTAAAAGGCAACTGGAGCATTTCTCAAGCAGCATGACGAATCTTGGGTTTCGCTCGCTGGAAAAGGACCAAGGTGTGAAAGCGATCCATAGAAGTTGAGGCTTGAGCATTATCTACATACTTGGGACGCATGAGAAACTCCACCTTTGAACCACTTGCCTTGCCAGCCTTTGTATAATCCCTGGAGGGTGGGAACGTGCTGATTGTGACTCCGGTGAAGTCATGGGAAGTGCTCCTGCTCTGTCAGGCAGGTAGAACCCTTTGTTTCCTTGTAAAAAAATGACTTTCTATCACTTTGAATTTTGTTCACCTTAATTTCTTGTATTCTTAAAATATTCTTCCTTATGCATCCAGGTGATACTTTTCGATATGTATCAATTGAATACACACCCTGAAAACTAGAGCTGTACATTGGTTTCTTGAGCAGAATGGGTTAAACTGTATTAGAAATAATGTGGCAGTTGGAAAATAGGAGTGCTGCTTTAACAAATCAGGTTGAATTGAATTGAATAAGTGTGCTGCAACAAGGGTGGCATGGTGGCACACCAGTAGAGTTGAGGCCTTACAGTGGCAGAGACCTAGGTTCGATCCTGACTATGGGCACTGTCTACATGGAATTTGTGCATTCTCCCCGTGAATTTTCTTCGGGTGCTCCAGTTTCCACCCACATTCCAAATAAATACAGGTTTGTAGGTTAATTGGCTTGGTAAAATTGTAAATTGTCCCTCGTGTGTGTGTGTAGGATAGTGTCAGTGTGCAGAGATCGCTGGTTGGCATGAACTCAGTGGGCAGAAAAGCCTGTTTCCACGCTGTATCTCTAAACTAAAGTTTAATACACGCCATAAAAACTACACCTGCATTTTAGTATCTTAACTCCTTTGAAAATGGGCTTTCTGGGCTAAACTGTTTTCGTAATAATGGAGCATTTGACAAATGGGAGTGGTGCTTTAACAAATAAAGTTTAATTGAATTAAGCAATGTGCTACAACAACAAACAAAAAATATCACTCTGGCTTTCTGATTCAAATTTGAACCAGCAAAGAATTCCAACTCTCCTTACGTGGAGCTAATACCCACTGCTAAATCAATTTCACAGTTGGCCACTAGGTTTTGTGCCAATGAAAGTGGTCACTAGCCTGAAACTGGAACAAAGAACAGGGCCCCCGATGGGTTGAAACTTTCAATTTGTGTATGTGGTTCCTGGAAGCTAATGACTGCTTGCTAGTCAATCAGAGATGTGTTTCACGTAAATATGTGGTAACTAGGTGCTTAATATTTGATGCTTGATGCACTCAACAGTGGTATCATTTGTCATGTTAACAGAGATCAAAGCAAGTTTGTTATGCTTAACAATGAAATTGTTGAACTAAATGTGTTATATTTCCAGCATAATGATGCATTATTGAACAATGTGCATCATTATTTGTGAATAGTTAGAGTTGTTTTCATTGAGCAATGCACAATTACATTCAACAATGATGAAGTAAAAACTGTAAATACTGCATGACTTTCTGCATACAGCCCCTGCATCTCAGAGCTCGGCCACAAAACAGAAACCACCATAATCTGCAATAAGATTTTGATCCCCCGTTATCGGAACCACCCATAACTCCAAATACAATTAGCAGCACAGTAACAGTATTAAAGTCAGCACAGATTCTGATCAGATATTTTTCAATACAATAGTAACTAGAGGACATGATCAATTGGCTCGATCTGACAGAAGTATTGCCAGTGACAAGCTTCACAAACCTGCAAAAATCATCATCATCATCGTTGAAAACATCAATGGGCACGGTGCCTTACAATGTTATGTACAACAGTGATCGCAACTTCTACTGAAGTGTGGATGGCCATTGGCTCACTAGGAGCTCAAAAAGACACTGCATTCTTATGGTATTTTTGATAATGGTGGAAAGTTCAAAATCACTTTACAGCCAATAAAGTGCTTTTGAAGTGTAATCCTCTTTGTAGTGTTGGAAAGACACAATGAGGTCAACATACCAAACAAAAAAATCTGACCAGATACTGTGGTCTTTCGTGACGTTCATGGGATAAATTGGGATTACTTGGGCAAGTAGATGCAGGAATTACCAGGCAATGCATGCAGTTAACTAACTCAAGAATCGAGTCAAAAGTGTTTAATTGTCTTTGGACATACAGCACGTACAGAAGCAGGCTCTTTGTCACACTGAGTCCATGCCGACAAGTTATCACCCCATACACTTGCACTATCCTACACACTAGGGGCAATTTACATTTTTACCAAAGCCAATTAACCTGCAAACCTGTATGATTTGAGAGTGAGGGGAAACCGGATCATCCGGAGAAAACAAACTCCGTATAGATAGCACCCATAGTCAGGATCAAACCTGGGTCTCTGATGCTGTAAGGCAGCAGCTCTACCACTGTAGCCACCCTTCATATGTACTGACAATAGAATAATGACACTCTTACTAGCTGTAGCTTAACAGGCACTTCAACACCGTAACACACTGAAATATATATAGCAGTCAATAATAAAATAAAATAAATTTATAACCATAATACACGGTAAACAAATAGTGTAAACATAGAAACATAGAAACATAGAAATTGGGTGCAGGAGTAGGCCATTCGGCCCTTCGAGCCTGCACCACCATTCAATATGATCATGGCTGATCATCCAACTCAGTATCCCGTTCCTGCCTTCTCTCCATACCCTCTGATCCCCTTAGCCACAAGGGCCACATCTAACTCCCTCTTAAATATAGCCAATGAACTGGTGTCAACTACCCTCTGTGGCAGAGAGTTCCAGAGACTCACCACTCTCTGTGTGACAAAAGTCTTTCTCATCTCGGTCTTAAAGGATTTCCCCCTTATCCTTAAGCTGTGACCCCTTGTCCCGGACATCCCCAACATTGGGAACAATCTTCCTGCATCTAGCCTGTCCAACCCCTTAAGAATTTTGTAAGTTTCTATAAGATCCCCTCTCAATCTCCTAAATTCTAGAGAGTATAAACCGAGTCTATCCAGTCTTTCTTCATAAGACAGTCCTGACATCCCAGGAATCAGTCTGGTGAACCTTCTCTGCACTCCCTCTATGGCAATAATGTCCTTCCTCAGATTTGGAGACCAAAACTCTACGCAATACTCCAGGTGTGGTCTCACCAAGACCCTGTACAACTGAAGTAGAACCTCCCTGCTCCTATACTCAAATCCTTTTGCTATGAAAGCTAACATGCCATTCGCTTTCTTCACTGCCTGCTGCACCTGCATGCCTACTTTCAATGACTGGTGTACCATGACACCCAGGTCTCGCTGCATCTCCCCTTTTCCTAATTGGCCACCATTTAGATAATAGGCTGCTTTCCTGTTTTTGCCACCAAAGTGGATAACCTCACATTTATCCACATTATACTGCATCTGCCAAACATTTGCCCACTCACCCAGCTTATCCAAGTCACCTTGCAGTCTCCTAGCATCCTCCTTGCAGCTAACACTGCCCCCCAGCTTAGTGTTATCCGCAAACTTGGAGGTATTGCCTTCAATTCCCTCATCCAGATCATTAATATATATTGTAAATAGCTGGGGTCCCAGCACTGAGCCTTGTGGTACCCCACTAGTCACTGCCTGCCATTGTGAAAAGGACCCGTTTACTCCTACTCTTTGCTTCCTGTTTGCCAGCCAGTTCTCTATCCACATCAATACTGAACCCCCAATGCCATTTGCTTTAAGTTTGTATACCAATCTCTTATGTGGGACCTTGTTGAAAGCCTTCTGGAAGTCCAGATACACCACATCCACTGGTTCTCCCTCATCCACGCTACTGGTTACATCCTCGAAAAATTCCACAAGATTCGTCAGACATGATTTACCTTTTGTAAATCCATGCTGACTTTGTCCAATGATTTCACCACTTTCCAAATGTGCTGCTATCCCATCTTTAATAACTGACTCTAGCAGTTTCCCCACTACCGATGTTAGACTAACTGGTCTGTAATTCCCCGTTTTCTCTCTCCCTCCCTTCTTAAAAAGAGGGGTTACGTTTGCTACCCGCCAATCCTCAGGAACTACTCCAGAATCTAAAGAGTTTTGAAAGATTATCACTAATGCATCCACTATTTCCGGAGCTACTTCCTTAAGTACTCTGGGATGCAGCCTATCTGGCCCTGGGGATTTATCGGCCTTTCAACCATTCAATTTACCCAACACCACTTCCTGACTAACCTGGATTTCACTCAATTACTCCTTTGACCCGCGGTCCCCTTTCTTTTTCGGCAGATTATTTATGTCTTCCTTAGTGAAGACGGAACCAAAGTAATTATTCAATTGATCCGCCATATCCTTGTTCCCCATGATCAACTCACCTGTTTCTGACTGCAAGGGACCTACATATGTTTTAACAAATCTCTTTCTCTTCACATATCTATAAAAACTTTTGCAGTCAGTTTTTATGTTCCCTGCCAGTTTTCTTTCATAATCTATTTTTCCTTTCCTAATTATGCCCTTTGTCCTCCTCTGCTGGTCTCTGAATTTCTCCCAGTCCTCTGGTATGCTGCTTTTTCTGGCTACTTTGTACGCATCATCCTTTGCTTTGATACTATCCCTGATTTCCCTTGTTATCCACGGCACTACCTTCCCTGATTTATTCTTTTGCCAAACTGGGATGAACAATGTTTGTAGTTCATCCATGCAGTCTTTAAATGTCTTCCACTGCACATCCACCGTCAACCCTTTTAGAATTAATTGCCAGTCAATCTTGGCCAATTCACGTCTCATACCCTCAAAGTTACCTTTCTTTAAGTTCAGAACCATTGTTTCTGAATTAACAATGTCACTCTCCATCCTAATGAAGAACTCAACCATATTATGGTCAATCTTGCCCAAGGGGCCACGTACAAGACTGCTAACCACCCCTTCCTCATTACTCAAAACCCAGTCTAGAATAGCCTGCTCTCTCGTTGGTTCTGCTACATGTTGATTTAGATAACTATCCAGCATACATTCCAAAAAATCCTCTTCCTCAGCACCCCTGCCAATTTGATTCACCCAATCTATATGTAGATTGAAGTCACCCATTATAACTGTTTTGCCTTTGTCGCACACATTTCTAATTTCCTGTTTCATACCATCCCCAACTTCACTACCAGTGTTAGGTGGCCTGTACACAACACCCAGCAGCGTTTTCTGCCCCTTAGTGTTTTGGAGCTCTACCCATACCGATTCCACATCCTCCAAGCTAATGTCCTTCCTTTCCATTGCGTTAATCTCCTCTCTAACCAGCAACGCTACCCCACCTCCTTTTCCTTTCTCTCTATCCCTCCTGAATATTGAATATCCCTGGATGTTCAGCTCCCAGCCTTGGTCACCCTGGATCCATGTCTCCGTGATCCCAACTATATCATGATCATTAATAGCTGTCTGCACGTTCAACCCATCCACCTTATTACGAATACTACTTGCATTGAGACACAAAGCCTTCAGGCTTGTTTTTACAACGCTCTTACCCCTTATACAATCATGTTGAAAAGTGTCCCTTTTTGATTTTTGCCCTGGTTTTGTCTGCCTGCCACTTTTACTTTTCACCTTGCTACCTATTGCTTCTACCCTCATTTTACACCCACCTGCCGCTCTGCTCTTGTACCCATCCCCCTCCCCCTAAAACACTAGTAGTGCACCCAATGACACAGGTCCATAGATCATACAGTAGTTGTTGAGGTGAGTGTTGTATAGCATTGAAGTACTTGATAGTTGCTGGTATTAAGCTGTTCTTGAATAGGTCAAGGTTTTAAGGTTCTGTCCCTTCTTCCCAATTATCTTGTGAAATGAGAACATGGGCGGAGTGGTGTAGGTTTTTGATTATATTTAATTGTACGTACGGTAATACTCAGGATGCATAAGAAAATCTGCCTTTGAACCACTTGCATTGCCATCCTTAGAGGGTTGTTACAATGTTGATTGTGACCAGTGAGGACATAGGTGTACAAAGTACTTATGACACAGAGTCATTATATATCATAACAAGTATTTTAATTTGTGTACATACAGAGACCATTGAGATGAGTACTGTAGGCTCCGACTCATAAGTTAAAACAAAAAAACAACATGACTGCCCGCATGCCACAAGGTGGTAGTGGTGTGGAAAACCTGACGTTGATTATGGATTAGGTCATCAGCAACAAAACCAGACACGGATCAAATTAGCAATACTGTTTGATCTACAAACCCCTTCTTGGGCTTTGCCCAAAGGGCAGACATAAAGCATGCAGGAATCATATGTACATAAAGCTATAAAAATGAATTATCATCTACAGTAAAGCAATGGAGGTTATACTGCAACTAATATAAGTAACGTTGGTTATAGTTAATTAGTGTCCAAGATCTGCATCTAGACATAATCCCCTATCTAGCCACAGGCTTGCTGACCCGTCCTGCACATGTACGGTACAGGCCTTCAGCCGTGCCCCTCACAGGAGATGTTCCACAGGTACGGCCTCCATCGGGAATTTCCCAGCAGGCAACGACTCAACCAGCACAGGTTTCGCAGGGGATTTGTCAGCAGGCTTTACAGGGGCCTTCATCATCCGCATCAGCCCGATTGGCAGTCCTTTTGCAGGTACAGAAGCAAAGTTCTGATCACTGAACTGTTTAACGTCTGCTGTCACATGTCCCTCACTCATAGTTGTTTCCATCGTCTGTCCATAGCACATCATCTGGGTCTTTCTGCATCATCATACTTAACCTGCCTCAATGGCATCAGCTCATTTACTGGCAGAATATGTAGTCGGTTTCATCTGTATTGTCCTCCGCCAGATTGAATCAAATAAGACCTTGGTTCCGGAAACACCACTTTGACCGTGCCCATATGGTCATACCCTTTCTGGGTTTGGAGATGGACCACCTGTCTCTCCGATAATGGTTGGAGAGGACAACTAGAATGGTCATAGTATGCCTTCTGCATTTGTTTTTTACGCTGCAGACACACCCAAACCACCTCGGGCTCGCAGACTTGTGGCTGGAGCAGCTGCTTCGAGACTGGAAGAGTGGCCCTGGTCTGTCTGGACATGAGTCGCTGAGCCGGCGAACTGAGTGTGGGATCATGTGGAATATTGCGGAGATTGAGAAGATTCAAAAACACATCAGGCCCGGCACTGCTGGATTTCTCCATGAGTTCCTTTGGACTGCGGACAGCCCATTCAGCCAGCCCGTTCGACTGGTGGTACTCCAGACTGCTGGTGATGTGCCTAAAATCCCATTCCTTTGCAAAGTCCTTGCAATGCCACCATTGTCAGACATGACGGTTTGAGGTACCCCATGGACCGAAAAATGCCTCGCAAGTTTCTTGGCTGCTGCCGCAGCGGAAGCTGTGGGGAGCAGATCGATCTCAAACCACCCGGAGTAAGAGTCAACCAGGACCAAGTATTGGTTGCCACGCCAGTTGTAAATGTCAATAGCTTCCATAGACCATGGCAAATCAGGAACTGGGTGCTGCGAAAGGGGCTCTTACTGTTGATGTGGAGACATGCTGTTGCACCCAGTGCAGGACTGCACCCTCTGGCATATATAATCTGACATGGCAGGCCAGGAGAACATGCTCTTTGCTCATTGCACCGTAGCTTCAGAAGCAGGATGACCTCCATGTACAGTGTCAAAGTACTTCTGTTGGCGTGAAGCCAGTATCACTGCCTTATGGGCATTTTTGATAACCTCGCCATCAATGGCCAGTTTGTCTCGGACAGAAAAGTAAGGCCGAACAGCAAGTGGAACTGAATGCTGATTGCCAGGCCATCCGTGATTGATGACTGAGGTGAGCATCTGCAGGGTAGCATCTTTTGTGTACAAACCACCAAGGTATCCAGATGTGAAGGATGAGTGAAATCAATTGCCATGACGGCAAATGTGAATATTTCTGATGTGTGCTCGGCGCTTGACCTCCTAGGAGCATGGGATAATGTGTCAGCCAGATACATGTGCTTAAGGGCCTGTCCCACTTGGCCGTCATTTACGTGACAGTCCGGTCGTGACTGTCGCACGCATCATCACGCGTCTTCATGTGTCAGCTCAGCCGTCTGGAGCGCTAGACGTCATTTGAATACCCAGTTTATGATATTTATCCAGTTTATGATATTTATGGTGATTTTTAAAATGTTCCAGAATGGTGCTAGCAATTGGAAAACTGCAGATGTAATGCCCCTATTCAAAAAAAGAGGTGAATGAAAAGTAGCAAGCTGCAGACCAAATTAATCTGTAGGAAGGAACTGCAGATGCTTGTTTAAATTGCAGACACAGATGTTGTCGCTGATCGTCGTTGGTAAAGAAGGTACATCCCTGTGCACCATCGACTGGATCCATGCTTTCAAGCTTGACAAAAACGCCTTGATCTACAATGGATCAACTATGGTATTGTCATCGACCACGGATTTCAACATGGTCAGCAAATGCGAGAATAACTTGCGAAAACAAGACGTCAAATGGCACTGGTCCAAAGAGTGTGACCATACATTCACCAGGTTGAAGGAGACGCTCGCCCAGAAGACGTGTTTGGTCCATTATGACCCATCGAAGCCAATCTCGCTGGCCGCAGATGCATTGCCATATGGTCATGGAGCTGTATTCTCACAAACGGCGCCGAATGTCAAGGAAGAACCAATCGTGTTCGCATCCAAAACGCTGACGACCGCCGAGAAAAGCTACAGTCAAGTGGAGAAAGAACAGCAGACAGATAAAGCAATACTGAAATCTCTTCAAAAGATAACACTGAGGAAAACTGTTGATTCTGAGCATTTAGGAAGAGTTGTGAAACGCAAAAAAGGCTGGAAAAAAAGAGTGAAGCGAGGTCCAGCTAAATGGAGAAGTTCAAACTGGAAAGGGGGAATGTGATGTTTGGTGGACTGTGTGGGGTGGGAGGACCCGTTGCTCCTCCCATGCAGCAGGTGGCACTGCACAGGACAAAGAGATATGTTTTGTATATAGTTTATCCTATCTGTAGACAGTGTGTGTGTGCAGCCATTTTCATTTATCTTGCTGCCAGCATTGGATAAAGCATTAAAGACTTCTGTTGCAAATTAAAGACTCAACTTTTGCATAGACCGAGAAAACGAACACGAAAGCTAATAAAGTATGATTATGATTATGGTAATGCCGGGTAATAAAATAATACTGCAAATAATGATTCACCCATCTTTAATGCAAATTAAAATTAGAATAGATAGGCAGCGGAATCAACCCAGTTTATCTCCCAGTCAAAATAATTTCCAGTGGTGACAATAGACACAAAATGCTGGAGTAACTCAGCAGGTCAGGCAGCATCTTTGGAGAAAAGGAATCGGTGACGTTTCGGATCGGGACTCTTCTGAAGGGTCTGAAACACCACCTATTCCTTTTTTCCCCCAGAGATGCTGCCTGACCTGCTGAGTTGCTCCAGCTTTTTGTGTCTATCTTCAGTATAAACCAGCATCTGCAGTTCCTTCCTACACATTTTGCCTCCAGTGGCCTTCCTGTGACATTAAATTTTCAAAAGTGTAACTGCTTTGTGTTTTTAGTTCTTCATTATTATGTTTTCTTAGCAACGTACAATAATGCATTTGCCTATGGAGATAACACATAAAAATGAGATCAGCGCTTCATTTTTTGAACCCCAATACGTTCAGTGCCTTTCTGAGAAATATTCCGGGTCGTATCAAGGAATAGAAGCCAAGTGTGGATTGCAAGGTTATTATTGTCAGCAAATATCTGAACAGTTGACTAATCGGCAACAATTAAAATAACCTATTCTGTTTCCCCACAGTTGAGCATTCAGGCACGTATGTGGAGAATACCCAGATGTGTGCCTAATAACCCAGGAAAATTTGCATGAAGTCAGTGAGGAGCAGCACAGCACAGATCTTTTAGCAGCCAGCCAGTGCAAATGTTCCCAGCTTAAAATTACCCTGTTCCCCCAAATTATTTTCTTGCAGGCCAAATAATCAGTTTTTAAACAACATGTTGAATCAACAACTTCAGTAAATTACTATCCCTGACAGCCATAAGTTTGGCTAAATAGTACTGAGCAACTATATAATGTATTTGCAGCTGGGTTAGTCTGGAAGCACAGTATTTATGGTTCTCACTTCACGCTGCTGTGGATATGGAATCTTTAGAAGACTAACAATCCAGTACATTAACCATATGTGTAATGAGCTTTTTTAATCATGAAGACGGTCTCATTTCAGGGGAAAAAAAAACTGGAAGTGCTCATTTCACTCTCCTGAAGTGCGCTGTGTGCTAAATGCCCAGAGAGAGAGCTGCCTGCTTGCCATCATTCCTTGGAGGCAAAGAATCATAAGTTATGTGCTGCGAGGAAAGACCAGTGGCAATAAGTTAGTCAAACAAAGTAATAGATTTACGTACTTCACTATGACCTTCTGCTATTGGTAGAATGATAAATTGCCAGCACACGGCTCTTAATCGCACAATATCTGTAACTGGTATTATTAACAAAGCCATCTAGAGCTCAATTCTTCCAAGGTACCTTCAAATACATACACATTCTCGTGCACACACATTCACAAAAAAACACATGCTCATTAGACTTTCTCAAGTGTCAGCATGAGTCTTTTCTACTCATTCAATGAGGTTGCCCTGGTGGCTAAAAATCTTGTGTTTTTTTCCATAATATTGATGGTGCTATAAAAATGGTGATAACATCAGACAACAAATGCGAGAAGTAAACTTCACGGAAATTAAATCATTGACCGAGAAACACCAGCGATAGAATGCACTTTGTGGCGGGTATGATTTGCAACCGTCCTTATGTCACAAGGGAAGGGTGGGAATATTTCAAAGTGCGTTATGGTGAATCTCAGGAAAGCAAGAAAAAGCAAGTGAGACACAAGGAACTGCAGATGCAGGAATCTTGAGCAAAACACAAAGTTCTGGATGAAATCACTGTGTGAGGCAGCAACAAAGCGAATGGCATGTTGGCCTTTATAACAAGAGAAGTCAAGTATAGGAGCAAAGAGGTCCTTCTGCAGTTATACAGAGCCCTAGTGAGACCACACCTGGGGTATTGTGTGCAGTTTTGGTCGCCTAATTTGAGGAAGGACATTCTTGCTATTGAGGGAGTGCAGCGTAGGTTTACAAGGTTAATTCCTGGGATGGAGGGACTGTCATAGAGAATGGAGCGGCTGGCTTGTACACTCTGGAGCTCAGAAGGATGAGAGGGGATTTTATTGAAACATATAAGATTGTTAAGGGTTTGGACACACTGGAGGCAGGAAACATGTTCCCGATGTTGAGGGAGTCCAGAACCAGGGGCCACAGTTTAGGAATAAGGGATAAACCATGTAGAACGAACACGAGGAAACACTTTTTCTCACAGAGTTGTGAGTGTGTGGAATTCTCTGCCACAGAGGGCGGTGGAGGCAGCTTCTCTGGATACTTTCAAGAGAGCTGGATAGCACTCTTCAAGATAGTGGAGTCAGGGGATATGGGGAAAAGGCAGGAACGGGGTACTGATTGGGGATGATCAGCCATGATCACATAGAATGGCGGTGCTGCCTCGAAGGGCCGAATGGCCTCCTCCTGCACCTATTGTCTATTGTCAAAGATAAACTGGATGGTCACAGTCTTTAACCAAGGTTAAAGGAGTCTAAATTTAGACAGCATAGATTTAAAATGTGAGGGGAAAGATTGAAAAGGGAAGAGAGAGGAAACAATTTCACACAGAGAGGTGCATATACGGAATGAGCTGCCAGAGAAGCCGCAGGTACAATTATAGCATTGAAAATACATTGAGGCAAGTACATGGATAGGAAAGACAAGTATATGGGCCAAATACGGGCAGATGGGACTAGCTCAGATAGACATCTTTGTCAATGTGGACCAGCTGGACCGAAGATCCTGTTTCTGTGCTCACTCCACGATGTTTTGATTCTTTGACACAGGAGCAGCGTTGAGTGACTATAAATCCTAGTCCTTTATATTTTGATGTCCTTGTGAATACATAACTCCTATATCACACTATATCATTAATTCTGAGGAATAATTTTATCTAACCCTCTCCCACAAGGGCAGAATTTAAATTCAGCTGAGATTTAAAAAAATCAAAGTTCTGAAACAAGAACCAACCATCCTTAACCCACCCATCTCCTTTTGTTACAGCACAGGTCGAGAAGCAAATACTCAATCTTTTATCTAATTGACCAATTAATTATCTTTGAGGGTTTTTAATCTTACTTTAATTGGTTAAATTTCCCCTGGCTTGGTAAACCTGGTGGTGGAAGAAAACAAGAGGATTTAAATTGTTGAATCAAGTACCAGTACAGCTAGCTAGGCTTAGGACTAAAATGCCAGGAGTGATCACCGCGTCTAATAAACTACCCATTAGATACCTCACGATGACTTGATAATTTCTCCATCTTATGCTTGGATTCACCATGGACTGAATTGAATCATATATCTGACACTCCACACTTGAGCCATTCCCATAATCAGACCTCATCCCCTGACCAGCAGTAGGCTCCTTCAGTAACGACTGCTCCATGCCATTTATACCTGGTGATCAATATCTACTGCCCAACTGTCTTCACTCCAAAGATAGGCCAAAAATCCTAGAGTAACTCAGCAGGACAGGCAACATCTCAGGAGATAAGGAATAGGTGATGTTTTGGACCGAGAACCTGTCGATCCTACCTGGTCTCAGCTCGACCGCAACCTTTATACTGCGAGCTTTCTCCGCCCGACTTGTTGTCCACTGCCTGACTTTCACAAGGTGAAGATTGTGCTTCTCAAGGTCAGAGTGGCCTCAGTCATCTGAAAAAGAAAGTATTGTAGATGTTCCCTAGGTTTTCTGCTTGTATCTCAGTTTGGATACGGTTACAGGGTTGAAGATAAACTGTTAGACATGCATAGCCAGTCTCCATCTGTCACATACTTGCTTGCTGCTGTTTTGATAGCCAAACAAATCATTGTCCCACCATGGAGTAGAGTGGCATTTCATTTACATAGAGTTAACATAAGCCAGACTTACCATTTTCAACCTTTGTATGGATTTTCAGGCAGTGACAGGGAAGTAAAAGCCATTGTTTTCTCTCATCAAGATTCTTCTCCCATACTCTGTGGTTGAAGCAGAAGCTTCCTTCAAGGGCCTGTCCCACTTAGGCGATGTTTTAGACATTTAGACTGGAGACTCTGCGCTCACCTCATGATTGCCACATGGTCACCACATGCTCGCTGGTGGTCACTGGTGAGTCTCCTTCATGGTCGTGAGGAGTTCCTGCATTCTGGGAACTAGTCGCGGCCTCAGTAGGGTCGCAGCAAATTTTTCAACATTGGTCGCCATGGAGAAAATTGATACTTTAGTAGTCGTAGGGGCAGTGGCAGTGGGGTTGCCATGTCGTTGTAGGTAGTCGAGGCAGCCGTAGGTAGTTTTCGTTAATCTCCTTTGCTGACCGGGCATTTTCATTGGCTCATTGGGGAAAAAAAAACATAAGTACAAGTTTTCAGAACCAAGGAAAACTGACCAGTAATGTTAAATGCCCACTAAACTTCACAGCTGTGTATCTCTGGCTAATTATGAAACTTGCTACCTGCCCCCTCGACGTTGTCCCCACTGCCCTTCTGAAGGATGTCATTGCAATAGCCGGTCCCAGCATCCTCTCTATCATCAACAGTTCTCTGCCACTGGCACTGTTCCAACCTGCTTCAAGCACGCGCTGGTCCAGCCCCTCCTGAAAAAAAAAAACCTAGATCCCACATTGCCTAGCAACTACAGACCTATTTCCAAACTGCCTTTCCTTTCAAAAGTCCTTGAAAAGGTAATTTTAAATCAACTAATGCCTTACCTACTGCAAAATACCATCCTGGAAACTTTCCAATTAGGTTTAAGGGCCCACCACAGCACAGAGTCTGCCTTGTTGAAGGTACATAACGACCTGCTTCTCTCCATTGACTCTGGCAACTATGCAATCCTGCTCCTTCTCAACTCAGCGCAGCATTTGATACAGTGGACCACACCATCATAATTGACCGTGTCCAGTACGGTGTTGGTATTGATGGCACTGCCCTGAGCTGGTTTGTCTCTTGTCTCAAAGATAGGAATTTCTGTACAAAATATAAGCAACTCTTTCTCCCTCCCAGCTAGCCTCTGCTGTGGGGTTCCACAAGGCTCCATCCTGGGCCCCATTCTCTTCTCCCTGTATATGCTCCCCTTAGGCCAAGTAATTCAAAGGCACGGCATTTCCTTCCACTGCTATGCAGACGATACACAGCTCTATTTCCCCCTGAAACCCAACAACGGATCAAATCTACTCAGCCTTATGCACTGCCTTGAGGATATAAAGTGTTGGATGGCCCAGAACTTCCTCCAACTAAACGAGAGCAAGTCTGAGGTCATGCTACTCGGCCCCTCGGACTCCATCAAAACAATAGCAGGTAGGTATGTTACAAAACTTACCTTGAGCAGCGCTGCAGTTCTGCCGCTCCCCGTGTGCGCGACGTTGGCGCCTTTCAGAGGGGGGCGGGCTTAAAGTGCCGTTTTTCCACAGGCAGGGAAAATCGATCAATGTCGGGCGATTTCGTTGCGGAAGAAAAATCGATCCTACGGAACAGCACCCTTCTTCCCATCAGAACTGCCCCCTCCCTCAACTCTTTTAAGTCTAGACTTAAAACCTACTTCTATTCACAAGCCTTTCTTGAGGTCCTCTGATAGAGTGCTGTATGTATGCATTTATGTATGTATTGTTGATCTATGTACCACTGTAGCACGTTAGCACCTGCACTTTGGTCAACAAGAGTTGTTTTTAAATGTGCTATAGAAGTAAAATTGACTTGACTTGACTATTAAAAGTTGTATGGCTTCTTAAAAGTGTCTCCGTGCCGCCCCCTCTTCTTTCCCCTTCTCCACGCCCCCCCCCTTTTAAAGGACTTACCGTACACTGTGCTAGCCGTCTTTAACCTTCCTGTTCATCACGGTGTGTGTCTGTATCACCTTGGCTTTGCACCATGTGAATTTCATTCAGCGCTCCCCCGCTTTCCCTGGCCCCTGCCTTTGCAGTCGGTGTGTGTGTGTGTGTGTGTGTGTGTGTGTGTGTGTGTGTGTGTGTGTGTGTGTGTGTGTGTGTGTGTGTGTGTGTGTGTGTGTGTGTGTGTGTGTGTGTGTGTGCGTGCGTGCGTGCGTGCGTGCGTGCGTGCGTGTGTGTGTTCCGCTCTGATGGTCGCTGTTCCAGGTCGCAATTTTGCCTCGAGCTTGAAGGTCACAGGCAGTCCGCTGAAAAGTCGCTAAGTGGGACAGGTCCTTACTCCCACTCATTGAAATTTACTGGTCCTGACTTCTCTCCATCAATTTTATTGCTGACCACCACTTTCTTCGCCTTGCTCTGGTTGCTGAATTTCCTTGGCCTGATAGTTGATCTCTCTCCGCTGTCATGTCCAGCTCCCTTTTGCCCTGAAGTCTGACCTTCTCCCAACACTGAGATCCAATCTTTAGACCTTAGAGCCACAGCATGGAAACAAGCCCTTTGGCCCACTGAGCCTGCACTGACCAGTGATCACCCCATGTGCTAGCACTATCATACATTATAGGGACAGTTTACAGAAGCCAATAAACTTATGAAAATATACATCTTTGGAATGTGGGAGGAAACCGGATCTGCTGGAGAAAATGCATGCAGACACCGAGAAAATGTATAAACTCCGTATAGACAGCAATGTAGTCAGGATCAAACCTGGTCTCTGGTGCTGTATGGCAGTAACTCTACCACTGTGGCAGCCCAAATCCTCCTAATGAATAGGGACCATCTTGATATCGTCAAAGTTATAGGAGCAGAATTAGGCCCTTCGGCCAACCGAGTTCGCACTGACCCCCGCACATTAACACTATCCAATACACACTGGGGACAATTTACACTTATACCAAGTCAATTTACCTACATATCTGCAAGTCTTTTGTGTATGGGAGGAAACCGAAGATCTCGGAGAAAACCCACTCGGTCACGGGGAGAACGTACAACCTATATACAGACAGCACCCGTAGTCGTGATTGAACCTGGATCTCCACTGCTGCAAACGCTGCAAGGCAACAACTCTACTGCTGCGTCGCTGAGACACCCAGAACTGTTCACAATTCTGTTGTATTGTATATTGTTTTTGTGGAATGTTAAATATTCCATATTATCCGTTTTATCATAAAATCCACATAGAAATCCACATATCAATATAAAATGGTTAATGATTTAACAGCAATTTATGTTTAATTGAGATTTACATATAAAGTGAATTTTTATCCAAACTTGTGCAATTAGGTGTCAAATAACACCAGCCATTTTTCACACCTGACGTGTCATTCATCATCTACTCACTCTCATATTGAACTTGCCAATGTTGCAAGCAGTTCCTGTCAATGCACAATAGACCCAATTACTAGTTGTTTTGTTTACTCAGCTAGTGGGGATCTGGAACAATGCAGCACCTAACTCCCACCAAAGCCTAAATCAAGTAGAATGATTTACCTCCCATTGAATTTGGCTTATGGCAAAGTGACCATCCTCACTGCACTATGAATTGGTGCTGGGCCCACTGCTGTAATTGGTTTATATCAATGATTTGGTCATGAAAAGTACATGAAAATTTGGCCGGATCACAGACAGTGAAAAGGGTTATCTAAAATTATAACAGCATCTCAATCAGCTGGGCAAATGAGTTGAGGGAAGACTAATAGAGTTTAATGCAGATAAATGCGAGGTGTTGCATTTTGAGAAGTCAACCCAGGGCAGAAACTTCACAGTGAATGATAGAGGCCTGCGATGTTGCAGAGGGTCCGCAGGGTCCAGGTACTAGATTTCTGAAAGTGCAGTCGCAGGTAAATGGTTACAAAGGCCATTGATGCATTGGCCTTCATCATTTATTGTATGAAAGTTGGGATGTTACGTTGCAGTTGTACAAGATCTTGGTGATTGGTAAGGCCACATTTGGAGTACTGTTTTTAGTTTTCATTAAGCTGGAAAGAGTGCAGAGAAGATTAACAAAGATGTTGCCAGGACTTGAGGTTCTGAGCTGTAGGGAGAGTTTGGGCAGGCTAGGACTATATTCTTTGAAGCACAGGAGGCTGAGATCTTATAATGATGTACAAGATCATAAGGGGAATAGATAGTGAATGTTCATCTTTTACCATAGCAGTGATTAGTGGGGTGCTGCAAGGCTCAGTGCTGGGATCCCAGTTATTTACAATATATATTAACGATTTAGACGAGGGAATTAAATGTAACATCTCCGACTTTGCGGATAACACAAAGCTGGTTGGCAGAGTGAGCTGTGAGGAGGATGCTATGAGGCTGCAGGGTGATTTGGATAGGGTGAGTGGGTAGATGCAGTATAATGTGGATAAATGTGAGGTTATCTACTGGTGTCAAGAACAGGAAGGCAGATTATTATCTGAATGGTGTCAGAATACAACTAGGTGAACCTAGGCGAGACCTGGGTGTCCTTGAACATCAGTCATTGAAAGTAAGCATGCAGGTACATTAGGCAGTGAAGAAAGCTAATGGAATGTTGGTCATCGTTGTGAGAGGATTTGAGTTTAGGAGCAAAGAGGTCCTACTGCGGTTGTACATGGCCCAGCATGGCCATTTACTCCACAATACCTGGAATATTGTGTGCAGTTTTGGTCTAATTTGAGGAATTCTTGCTATTGATGGAGTGCAGCAGGTTAATTCCCAGGATGACGGAACTAACATACGAGGAAAGAATGTGTTGACGGCTTCTATTCACTGGAATTTAGAAGGATGAGAGGGGATCTTATGGAAACATTTAAAATACTTGGGATTGAACAAGCTGGATGCAGGAAAAAAATGCTCCCCATGTTGGGAGAGTCCAGAACCAGGGGTCACAGTTTAAGCTTGAGGGGTAGGCCATTTAGGACTGAGATGAGGAAAAACATTTTCATCCAGTGAGTTGTGGATCTGTGGAATTCTCTGCCACAGAAGGCAGTGGAGGCCTATTCACTAGATGTTTTCATGAGAGAGTTAGATATAGCTCTTAGGGCTAACGGAATCAAGGGATATGGAGAAAAAGCAGGAACGGGGTACTGATTTTGTATGATCAGCCATGATATTGAATGGTGGTGCTGGCTCAAAGAGCCAAATAGCCTACTCCTGCACCTATTTTCTATGTTGTTACCCTGTGAAGGATAATCAAAAACCAGAGGACCTAGGTTTAAGCTAAAAGGGGAAAGATTTAATAGGAATCTGCAAGTCAACTTTTTCACTCCAAGGGTGGTGGGTATATGGACTGAGCTGTCAGATGAGATAATTGAAGCAGGACTATAACAGCATTTAAAAAACACTTGGACAGGTGCATATATAGGAAAGGTTTAGAGGTATATTCACCAAATGTGGGTAAATGGGTAGCTTAAATTGGGCATCTTGGTTGGCATGGTTGAGTTAGGCCAAAGGGCCTGTTTCCTTGCTGAATGACTCTACTATAACAGCATTTAAAAAGACATTTGGACAGGTACATGGATAGGAAAGATTTAGAGGGATATGGGCCAAACGCAAGCCAATAGAACTAGATGAGGAGGGGCATCTTTATCAGCAAGGATAAATTGGGCCAAAGGGCCTGTTTCTGTGCTCTGACGCTATGACTTCAACTGCAGAAGTCTTAGTCCTTGTCTAACTTTCATGGACTGCTCAGAATCAAGCAACCTCTAACTAGAGACGATAGACACAAAACGCCTAACTCGACAGGTCTGGAAGCATATCTGGAGAAAATAAATAGGTGACGTTTCTGATTGAGACTCTAAAGGGGTTGTCCCACTACAGCGTCCTAATCCGCGAGTTAAGAAGAGTGTCTTCGACCTTCAAGCTCAAGGGCACTCGCCTGGAAAGCCTCGAGCTGGATCGACCGGCTGCGTTGAAACTGCGAGTTGGATCAACCGTCCGCACACACACACAAACACATCGCAAAGGTGGGGGCCAGGGGAAGCAGGGGAGCGCTGTCTGAAATTCACACCCGCTATGAAGAGGAAGGTAAAAGACGGCTGCCATGGTGTATGGTAAGTCCTTTAGAGAGCGTGGAGGGGGGTGGGGGGGGGGAGAGAAGCGGAGGGAGAAGCGGAGGGAGAAGGGGAGGGAGAAGGGGAGGGAGAAGGGGAGGGAGAAGGGGAGGGAGAAGGAGTGGAGACACTTTTAAGCAGTATAATAAAGTTTAGCGGGCATTTTCCCTGGTCCTGAAAACTCCAATGAGCCATTCAAAATGCCCGGTCAGTGAAGGAAATTGCCTATGGCTGCCCGCGACTGCCTGTAACTAAATAGCGACCCCACTCCACTACATTACGAGTCAAAAAGAACCATGCCGACCAAATTTGACTAACGGAAAAATTTTCAACATGCTGAAACATTTTCTGCGACCTAGCTGAGGCCGCGGGTATGCGGGAACTTCCCTCGAGCATGAAGGAGAGTTCCAGTGACCTCATTGGACCTCCTAGGACCTCATGTCGACCATGCTGCGAGTTTGAGTCGAGGGCAAACTCTTCTAAATTCGCAGATTAGGTCGTCGCAATGGGACAGCCCCTTAACAAGGGATTCAGCTTTCCTTGGGTACCTTAACAGCAGTAACATGTTATGGAGAATTAATGATGATTTTCTTATCTTGAAAAGGATTCTCTGTCTCAACCAGTCAGTCCATAAAACTCAGAATTTCTGAAGGCATTACAAACATGGTTACAGCATCAGCAACTGTGTTAGAATAAAAATATAATCCAGGCAAGTACTATTATTAAGCGCTTTGATTAAACTGTTGGCACCTGAAATAAGTCTCCTATCCACTTGGCTCTAACTACTCAAATCAAATCTCCTTGACACATTACACACATATGCTCGAAAATCATTCTACTCTTGCAACAGTTTCATCTGCATGGGAAGAATATTGCTAAGGTGCCTCTGGAACTTACACAATTGGAACATTGTGTTAACTCCACATCATTGCAACATTCAAATACTGACAATAATTTAATTAGTGATTAAAGTTATAGAGACAAGACCCATATGGTATGCAGTGCTCTGTCTTTCTGAAGCTTCCCTATGCACTCCAGCTATGATTTTCATTCAAGTAATTATGTTACAATAATTTAAATGAAATATTTTAGTGGCTATTAATCTCACAGTAATGATGTTAAAACAAAATTGCTCAATATTTAATAGCACTAACATTTACACTTACATTTTGACTTTGCGGTAGCCCTCCAAGTATGTCTATGCTCTATCCATACCACCCTACGTGGCTTAAGCACGCCTTTTTCGGTTGCCAGAGGAACTTTCTCAGGATTGGCAACATACCAGTTTTGACCCAGATCATCCAGTTATCATCCTTACCTCCAGACACGTATCAGCAGAGATGAACAACTTGTGTATTTCATCAGTTACCAGCTCTCTGCATGTGTAGAGGGTAGCAGAAATCAATTCCGAGATGGTATCTCTCTGCTCTTGTAGAGGGGAATAGTGGAATGGTGATTAGCTTACTGGAATAGAAGCCATAATACTAGACTATTTTTGCAAGGACATGAGTCGTATTACGGCAGCTGGCAAATTTAAATTCAATTCATTAAATAAATTGGGAATTGTAACTAATAAAAATGGTCCAGTCTCTTTTGGCCTACTGGACTGTCTATCGGAGAGCCATAAAAGCTACTGAACTGTCATAAGAAACTTTAAGTCAAGGGAGGAAATTTTCTTTACTTACCCCCTTGGGTCTTTATGTGACTTCAGATTCGTCAACATGTTTGACACTGAACTTCCATCCTACTGCATGGGCAGTCAGGGATAGGTAATAAATGCTGGCACAGCTGACAGCATTCACAAAGACAGTCATAGAGCCATACATCGTGGAAACAGGCATTTCGGCCCAACTTGACCATGCTGACCAACCTCTACATTAGCTGACCTCTACATTAGTCCCACCTGCCCATGTTTGGCCCATATCCTTCTAAACCTATCCTATACATGATCAAATTTTAAAAATGCACCATATTCTGCTTCCTGGAAACAGCAAGGACAATGTTAATTGGAGCATTAGCAAATTCTATGACAGCTTAAAGAGTTTGAATGGCCATTGCATTTGCCAAAATGAAAGTAGAAACTTTTTTCCAGTGACAGTTACTTTATGTGAGTGTCAACGTTGCCTGGGACTAAGGTGCATACTACTTCCAGAGTGGGAAAGGCACACGTTGACTCCTGAGAAGTTGGAGAAAGACACATCTTTCTTTGCAACATTTCTTGAATCGTTCAGGAAGTTCATAAACTGCAATAAGCATTTCCACATCTCTTTGCAGCAGCATTCCCAACACATTCCACATGTCCTATAGTAGAATGCAGGTTTGTGTCATCTCTTGGAAAAGGCCACACAAGTCTTCTGTGTCTCTGGCCTGAGAGGTTGAATGGACTCAGTTGCCTCTCCAGGTGAACTGCATGTCTATGATGAGCGTATTCAGGCCTCATGTAAGCAATTATGCCATATTCCCCTGCTCCTTCTTCTTCTCTTCCTCTGTAGAAGTGATGAATTTCCACAGGAGATGGTGGGGACTAATCTGGGCAGGTGACAATTCATGTCACTCTTTAATGTTAAGAACGTAAAGGATGTGGTAAAGTTGAGTGTTTAATGCTGTTAGGCAGAGTGGCCAGGGCAGATGCCGATACAAGCAAGCAGAAGATTCATTGTCATGAGGAAAAGGAACATGGTATTGATCCATTGAATACTGGAGTACCTCGTGTACCATTCACACTTGCAGCTCCAGCTGAAGTGACACCATGCACCATGTATTCTTCAAGACCATATGGAGATAACCCTCTTTAGCTTTGTTTAGATTAGAGATGCAGCACTGAATCGGGCCCTTTGGCCTACTGAGTCTGCACTGACCAGCAATCCCTGCACACTAACACTATTCTACACTGGGGACAATTTACAATTTTACCGAAGCCAATTGGCCTACAAACCTGTACATCTTTGGAGTGTGGGAGGAAACTGGAGCACTCAGAGAAAACCCACGCAGGTCACAGGGAGAACATCCAAACTCCATGCAGACAGGCACCTGTGGTCAGGATCGAACCTGGGTCTCTGGCATTCTAAGGCAGTTACTCGACCACTGCGCTGCCATGCCACCCCTCATCTTGAGCCTGGTGAGTCTACCAGAAAAATCTCGCTCCAGTCTGTTCAGTGAAGCATTTGATTCGGAATACTTCATCCTGGAAGGCAAATAGAAAAGTTAAATTTGAGGTCTGCTCACGACAATACTGTCATAGCTCAATTGTTAGGAGTAAATACACACTTTAAGTTAGAAATATAGAAACATAGAAACATAGAAGATAGGTGCAGGAGTAGGCCATTCGGCCCTTCAAACCAGCACCTCCATTTAATGTGATCATGGCTGATCATCCAAAATCAGTACCCCATTCCTGCTTTCTCCCCACATACTTTGATTCTGTTATTCTACGCTCCCGTTATTCCATTGATTATGCATGTTGCTGAGCAAAGATTCAGAGGAGTGTAACGGGGCAGTTGAAGAGCTAGTGATTACATGGGGATAAATTTGCTACTGGTTTATTATTGATTATTGGATTGTTATTGTCATATGCATCGAGATATGATGTGAAACAATTGTTGCATGCCATCAGACAAGTTACGCCGTACATCCGATAGTGCAAAAGAGAAAATAAATGGAGTGCAGAATATGGTGTTAGAGCTACAGAGAAAGTGCTGATGAAAATAAGTTAAAGAGCTGCAATAGAGTAGATCGGAAGTTTGGAAATTCATCCGTAGCATTTGAGAAATCCATTTAAGTGTCTGATAACAGCGGGGAAGAAGGCGTTCTTGAATTTCTAAGTCCGTGCGTGTGCAAGTGTTGGGTTCAGAAGGGTATGCCTGATTCATTTGAGGTGTGAGAGGTGTCAGAGCAATAATCTTGACCTATCTTGTAAGGCCACAGAATTTCTTGCAATCCTGCTCCCACATCAAAGAGATCACTTTGGGAGGTTGATAACCGTCTGCCACTTTATCTTTGCGAGCCTGTTTGAAAACTGTTGAGCTATTTCATTCACCCTGATTTTTGGCTCTGAGTCCTTCAAGCTTCAGGGGGTTGGGGTTTCTGGGAGAGTTATGCTGACAGTACCCTTTCCCAGCAGAATCTCGCTTCCAACTGTGAGAGGATGCACTTCAAATGTGGCAAGGTGTGGATGTGGCCTTTATCAAGTCAAGTCAAGTCAAGTTTATTCGTCACATACACATACGGCACGTGCAGTGAAATGAAAAGTGGCAGTGCCTGCGGACTTTGTGCAAAAAACAACCAAACAAACAACCAACAAACTACAAGCAGAATCACATGTTCTTTTCCATATTAAATATTGTGGGCGGTATTGTAGTACAGTAAGTTAGTAGAGTTAGTCCCTGGTGAGACAGGAGTTTACAGTCCGAATGGCCTCTGGGAAGAAACTCCTTTTCATCCTCTCCGTTCTCACAGCATGGCAACGGAGGCGTTTGCCTGACCGAAAGGGCTGAAACAGTCCGCTGCAGGGGTGGAAGGGGTCTCCCATTATCTTATTGGTTCTGAAGTTGCACCTCCTGATGTATAGTTCCTGCAGAGGGGCGAGAGAAGTTCCCATAGTACATTCGGCCGAACGCACTACTCTCTACAGAGCCTTCTTGTCCTGGGCAGAGCAATTCCCAAACCAGATTGTAATGTTTCTGGACAAGATGCTTTCCACAGCCGCAGAGTAGAAGCACTGGTGGATCCTCAGAGACACTCTGAATTTCCTCAATTGCCTGAGGTGGTAAAGGCGCTGCCTTGCCTTACTCACGAATGCTGCAGCGTGCGATGTCCATGTCATATCCTCAGAGATGTGGACTCCCAGGTATTTAAAACAGCTCACCCTATCCACATTTATGGTCAATGGTGTGTATGTCCTCGGATGATGTGCCCTCCAAAAGTCCACGATCAGCTCTTTTGTTTTTTTGATGTTCAAGAGGAGGCTGTTGTCTGAGACCAGGCCCACCACCACGGTGTCATCAGCAAACTTGATTATCGAGTTGGAGCTGAACCTAGCCACACAGTCATGTGTGTACAGGGAGTACAATAGGGGGATGAGGACGCAACCCTGGGGGGATCCTGTGCTCGGGGTGAGGGACTTTGATATATTCCCTCCCATCTTGACTACCTGGGGCCTGGCGGAGATAAAGTCCAGGACCCAGGCACACTGGGGGGCGTTGAGCCCTAAATCCAGTAGCTTCGCGGCCAGTCTGGTGGGGACTATTGTGTTGAAGGCTGAACTGAAGTCTATGAACAGCATCCTCACGTAGCCCCCCTTCTGGCTGTCAAGATGGGAGAAAATTGTGTGCAAAACCTGGGAGACAGCATCGTCCGTGGATCTGTTCGGATGGTATGCAAATTGTAACGGGTCCATGTTGCGAGGGAGAAAGGCGCAGATGTGTTTCTTCACCAGCCTCTCAAAGCATTTCATGACTACCGAGGTGAGGGCCACCGGACGGTAGTCATTCAGACAGGCTGGGGAGGCATTCTTTGGTGCAAGTACAATGGTGGATCTTTTGAAGCAGGCAGGGACTCGGACTTGTCCAGGGAGAGGTTGAATATTTTAGTGAGCACCGGATCTAGCTGCGTAGCACAGGACTTAAGTACTCACCCCAAATTGCCATCGGGGCCTGCAGCTTTCCTCGTGTTCACCCGTGTCAGAGCCCTCCTCACATCATGCTCAGACAGCTCATTCCTCCCATCAGCTTCGTTAGCCAGCCCGCTTATGGATGGAGCCCTGATGTCACAGTGCAGGAAGTCATTATTGATAGTTGCCAATGCACTTCTAGTTTAAAGGTAGTGTCATATATGCAAAATGCACTTAGATATTTTCCCAACTGAGCAATATGTCCAAGCCATACTGATGAACACAAGTGAAAATTTGAGACTGACTCGCTGAGCTTATTTCCCTAGCTTAGTTCACCTGATGAAACATTTATAGACTTTCATCGGGTCTGGAATCACATCTGCTCCTGGAAGCTTGGTTTTCCAACACTGTGGTGCATAGCTAACAGAGGGAGATGGGTGACTGCCTCCAATTATACTTCACTACTTATAAAAAAACACCTAAAATACGGTTTGACATATCAGAAAATGCAGACTTGCATAAATTAATGGGATTGCCATCTAATAACAATCTTAGAATCTGTTTTTAAGCTTACTATCCAGAAGACTTTGCTGCTCACATGAATAAGGTCTTGTGTCGAATCTAGCAAAATATATGCACATATTCATTGAAAAATTAGAAACATTCATAATGTAGGCTCTAAAATTGTATTTTTGTCCAAAAGTTTCACTGAGAATTTGTTCATGTCCTAACAATTTCATAAGGAAGTCCCACCACATAATTACATGAATTTAACATCATGTGGATTGATAAGAGTAACATGAATGTATTGCTTGAATACCTACAAATCCTTAAAATACAGTTTAAAAATTTGTCCTTGGCTGCCTGCTCTAAACTTGCAATATAGAAGCAGCTACACGTTGTAGTCAAATCAGTGGAATGAAATCAATGGAACAGAATTTCAGAAGCAGATACAACATTCAGCCATTACAACGTTGTGCATTTAGAGGGAGCACCTGAGGATAAATTTCTACCTTTGAATAAAATCATGGCAAACTTTCAGCTTTCCAAAAGAGAAACACCTCAAGACAAAAGCAAAGGGATGCAGACAAATAATTAAGTGGGAGTTGACAAAGGTAAAGTTAAATGGAGGGAACATAAAGCCATTTATAAGCTAGTTGTCAAAGATAAACAGAGAAATAAGAGTATATACTGAGCGTAACTAGGAGGATACAGAGTTATGACTTTGATAGCTCCACAATATCACAATTATTGAAGAACTGAATTGAACATAAATGGAATGTAAAAGAAAAATGGAAAAGCAAAACCTAACTTTTAATGATGAAGTTAAGATATGTAAATGATCTTTACTCAAGCTGAATGCATTACAAAAAAATAAAATGTCACTCTCAGATCTAGGTAAATTCAGCAGAATGATTTCAAGATGGAGAAGTGAAAAAGGAGGTAGCAGTTCAGTGACTGAAACCAGATGTAAACATAGATGTAGAAGGGAATGAGTAAAGGACTCCTTGATGAAAGTACAGTACGTTTTTGAAATGAAGCGCAACTATAGCAATTTGTATTCAATTATCACTTTAACAGAACAGGGATGTACCAAATCAAATAATTGTTTAAAAAATTGTCTTGAAGAAAAAATAGTACTTCCTAAAAAGAGGCTTAGGAAAAACATCTAAGAGCCAATGGTCTTGGCAGTTGAGGATATGGGTATCAATCCAAATTCATCCAGGGGTACTCAAGAGACCAGAATTCAGCAGTGTTAATTTAATGAGGTGTTCTACATGTGGTGGAGATTGCAGAAATAAAGACAGTGCACTGATATGAGAGTTTTAAAATCAAGTTGATAATCAAGTGGAATACATCGGGTGGTAAATCAATGGAATTCATTGCCACAGACAGCTATGGAAGTCAGGTCAATGGATATTTTTTGGGTGGAGATTGACAGATTCTTGATTAGTACCGGTTTCAGGGGTTATGGAGCTGAAGCAGGGGAAAGGCATTGAGAGGGAAAGATAGATCAGCCACGATTGAATGGCTGAGTGGGCTTGAAGGGCCGAGTGGCCTAATTTTGCTCTTATTACTTATCAACATAATTTGGGAGCCAATTGTGAACTATCACGGAGTCATAGAATCATACATCTGTACAGCTTAGAAACAGTTCCTGCAGCCCACCACATTGATGCTGACCACTGCGCTTATCCACACCAATCTCACTTACATGCATTAATTCCCTCTATTTCTGTCTTGGTTATTTCACTATCTGACAGATTTCCCTTCAATGTCACTGTTCCTGCCTCCACCACCTCCTATGGCAGCTCAGTCCAGATACCAATGACCTTTAATGTGGAAAATTTACTACCCCAGTCCCTTTTAGACCACCCCCGTCTTACATTAAATGTTAATTAGACTGCACTTGGAGTATTGTGTGAATTTCTGACCGCCACACTATAAGAAGGATGTGATTAAGCTACAGAGGATGCAGAAAAGATTCACAAGAATGTTACCTGCATTGAAGGGCAATCGTTTTTTGACTTTAAAGATACAATGTGGAAACAGGCCCTTTAGCCCACTGAGTCTGCGCCGACCAACGATCACCTGGAGTGCTGGTGCAGGATTCCCAAAAAGTTAATCTGCAAGTCGAATCGGTAGTAAAGAAAACAAACTCAATGCTAGCATTTATTTCAAGAGGGCTTGTATGCAAAAACAGGGATGTAATGTTGAGGCTCTATAAGGTGCTAGTCAGGCCGCATTTGGAATATTGTGAGCAATTTATGGCACCATATCTGAGCTATGAAGAGGGTCTAGAGGAGGTTTAACAAGAATGATCCCAGGAATAAAGGGGAGGCCATTTAAACCTGAGATGAGAGAAAAAAATCACCCAGAGACTTGTGAATTTGTGGATTTCTGTGCAACAGAAAACAGTAGAGGTTAATTCACTGGATGAATTTAAAAGAGAGTTAGATAGAGCTCTAGGGGCTAGCGGAATTGAGGGATATGGGGAGAAGGCAGGCACGGGTTACTGATTATGGATAATCAGCCATGATCACAATGAATGGCGATGCTGGCTCGATGGGACAAATGGACTCCTCTTGCCCCTATTTTCTATGTTTCTATGTTTCTATGAATGAGTAGATTAACCTATGATGAGTGTTTGTTGGCACAGGGCCTATACTTGCAAGAGTTTAGAAGAATGAGGGGAGACCTCATTGAAACATAGAGAATAGTGAAAGGCTTGGATAGAATGGATGTGGGGAAGATGTTTCCATTATTGGGAGAATCTAGAACTAGAGGTCATAGCCTCAAAATTAAAGGACGTTATTTTAAGAAGGAGATGAGGAGAAATTTATTTAATCAGAGGGTGGTGAATCTGTGGAATTCTTTGCCACAGAAGGCTGTAGAGGCCAAGTCAGTTGATATTTTTAAGGCAGAGACAGATAGATTCTTGATTAGTACAGGTGTCAGAGGTTATGGGGAGAAGGCAAGAGAATGGGGTTAGGAGGGAGAGATAGATCAGACATTATTGAATGGCGGAGTAGACTTGATGGGCTGACGGATAGTTCTACTCTGATTCCTTATGACCCTGAATACGAGCACGATCCTAGACACTAGGGACAATTTATAATTTACAGAAGCCAATTAACCTACCAACATGTGCAGCTTTGGACTGTGGGAGGAGAAAACCCATGCAGGGTCACAGGGAGAATGTACAGACTCCACACCTATCTACCTTATGTTTTTCATTACTTTATAGATCTCTTTCATGTCGTCTCTCAACATCCTTTGGGCTGGCAATAAATAACCCAGCCTATCTAATCTCTCCTTAAAATTCAACCCTCCAAAGCATAATGGTGAAGTATGAAGTGAATTGTTAAAGGACGGTAACAAGGTCTGAGACCAGTAGTTATAATTGTCCCAATATTTAGTCCAAATAAATGTATGCATATCTAGTAATGGATATTGAACTAACAGCATAACAATTTAGTGGGCCAGGGGTTGCAGTTAGGAGGCATTATTGGTGATTGGTAAAGGGCCTGTCCCACTTGGGTGACCTAATTGGCGAGTTTAGAAGAGTTTGAAAAAATTACATGTTCAAGACCTCCTTTTACTATGTAGAAGACCTCCTTCGACTATGTTGAAAACTAGCTTCGACTCGCTACGACTAGTTACTACTAACTTTGGGAAAATTGGACACCGAATAGTGGAGAGTGAAGACGACCTCCTTCGATCTCCTTCGACCTCACTTCGACTATGATGAAGACTATCTACGATTACTCTCGACTACTTTTAACTACCCTCGATTACCTACTACGACCTACTACGACTAAACCTATGAGTAAAAAAAGTATTGATTTTTTTCATGGCGACCTTTTTTTACTCGCCGGCACTTTTTAACATATTGCAAAAAACGCTGCGACCTAGCTGAGGCCATGAGTACGCGGAGACCACTCTCTATCATGAAGGAGAGTTACAAAGACCTGCTATAACCTCGTGTCAACCATGCTGCGAGTATGAGTCGAGGGCAAACTCGCCAGATCTCCAACAAATTTTAGTAATTCCAAGTTTGAAATGAGAATGGATACACAGTAAAGAACAGTAAATAAAAAGGATTACTTGAGCCATTGAAAGCATGAAGTAATTATTAACGTTTCCTTAATAGATAAACAAAGTAAAGTAGGTATCTATCGATAACTAGACATAAGACTATACACAACCAAATAACAATTTAGTTTAGTTTAGTTTATTGTCACGTGTACTGAGGTACGGTGAAAAGCTTTTGTTGCGTGCTATCCTGTCAGCAGAATGACAATACATGATTACAATCAAGCCATTTACAGTGTATAGATTTATCTATTGATAGATACACTGTATCTATTTATACACTGTATCTAGTTATTTTCTCTTAGGAGTTGGGGGGGGGGGGTGTTGGACGAAAATGGTGAATAAATGCTGCAAATGTAACAGAGGATAAATCAAATAGAAATTAGTTTAAATTTAGTGCTTTTCTACCTTCAGAAAACCTGGCAGAGAGTTCAGCAACTCCAAGCTTCTCCTTTGGACTTTGGTGGAACTTTTGAAAGGTATGAGATTCGGAACATCCAAAAGCTGCTAGGATGGAGCGGTAATCAATTTCAAGCTTGATAAGGCGTTAAATGAATGAAGTACAGACATCAATATCTGCACCAGCAAGCAGAGATTTGATCCAAAATCTAATAAGATTTAGCCTGGCGAGGCAATAGAGACTGATGACGTGCGGTTATCTCTAACCTCTGTGAACAAGCCGAAAACAACTAGAAATTACAAACGTGGCTCCAACGCAGGTAGCACCCAGAGCGACTGAAGAAATTTAAATTGTGAGACACAGAAATTTCAGACAGAAATAGCATCTGAAGTTGTTTTATATTGTTTTATTATGCAAATTCGCATCATAAACCCCCTAATCTGAAGCTAAAAACTAAAAAAAATAGTCCCACTAAAAGGAAGCAAATTGATAGGATCAAATTTCTCAGTTATTTCTTCATTTCTTGCCCTGATATTGATGGAAGATATATAGAAACACCAGAGAAACATGTGGTGTACATGTTTACACTGTTTCCATTAAAGTTATTGTGGGTGATCAGGAAACTCCTGTGGACTATGTATAACTTTACTATACTTCAGAGATACAGTGTTCAAACAGGCCCTTCAGTCCACTGAGTCCGTACCGACCAGCAATCACTAGCACTATCCTACTTACTAGGGACAAATGACAATTTTACCTAAGCCAAATAACCTACAAACGTGTACATCTTTGGATCGTGGGAGGAAACCCAAGCACCTGGAGAAAACTCATGCGGTCACAGGAAAAACATGCAAACTCCGTACAGACAGCACCCATAGTCAGGATAGAACATGGGCCTCTGGTGCTGGGAGGCAGCAACTCTACCACTGCACTACAGTGCTGCTCTGGTCTTAAGATCTCTTGGTATCCTTGGTGCCTACTAAAATGATATACTGTTCTTTCTGTCAGAACATGGCAGTATCTATCTTTCTCTCTTACTCTCTCACACACACACAAACATATACATACACCCACACAATATATATATATGTGAACTCCCAGCTAATAGAATTCATTACCGCAGAAGGTTGTGGAGGCCAAGTCAATGCATATTTTTAAAGCAGAGATAGATAGATTCTTGATCAGTATGGGTGTCAGGGTTTTTTGGGAGAAGGCAGGAGAAAGGGGTTAACAGGGAGAGATAGATCTGCCATGATTGAATAGCGGAGTAGTCGATGGGCCAAATGGCCTAATTCTGCCTCTATTACTTATTAAACTCATGAACTTATAAAGAGTGATGCTGGAAAAGTCCTGTACTATTGTGGCCAAAATCTCAGTTACATGGATACAACAGGGAGTTTGAATTTGGAAGGGAGCCCAGCGGACAGCAACACCATCCTTTTATTTCCCAGCCTTCCATATCCCAGTCTCACAAAAATTATATTTACACTTTCCTACAAATGTCTGTTCTTGCTTCCCCTGCTTTATCAACACTCCAAATAGCCACTCTGATCAGAAGACCATATACCGGTAAATGGATTTAGGACCTTGTGAAATGCTATAGCTTTTGAATGCATAAAGTTAGTGAAATCATCGTCACCGTTTAACCCTTGATATTATTTGATGTATTGTCTGCCACTCATCTGCCAACAATCCCTCTCAATCAGATTTAATTTGTATGCTGCACCTAGGTTACACATACATATACTATTACGAGCCTCACATTCGCTCTCACATCTTGCGCTTGCTGTCAACTATTTAATCAAAACAGCACATCTCCTGAGAGCAACGTGCAATATTCACATTCTTTCTCGATGGTGCAAGATCCAACATGAAGGTTCTCAGGAGGACAGACATGAGCAACTGCAAATGCTGGAATCTTGAGCAAAGTACAAGGTGCTGGAGTAATGTAGCAGGTCAGGCAGCACCCTTGCACAGATGCTGCCCAACCCCCTGAGTTATTCCACTACTTTTGCTTTGCTGTTGATCAATGTTCTCAAACTTTGCTTCGACTAAAGTTTTCATTCATTGATTTTCGCCACATGAACCATGTACACGTAAAGTTTGTCAATGCTTAAAGCCCATTGAAGATTAAGAAATGAAGTATGAAGCAGTGGAAATCGCAAGGGTGGGAGAAGAGATATTTTTTCTTCTTTGAAAGTCGAACCAAGAGGATGAAGATAATGAACACAGAAAGCTTAATCTCAGAGAGAAGTTTAGGCTAATTAACAGATGAACAATTTAACAGGCAGTCTCAATACCTAAATTCCTGACATAAGAGCTAATTAGTTTGACAGCTGGCCGTTAAATAGTCATACTTTTGAAAGGATAACATTGTGAGAAAACTCACAGAGGATTGACCCTTTAGTCTCTTGAGTGCTTCACCATTCATTATATTACTGGCTGATCTTTTACTTCAGTTCCAACTTTCACAATCCTATTTGTGATTACCTTTGATTTAGATCTGTTGATCTCTGACCAAAAATATGTTCAACGGCTTAATGTCAACAGTCTTCTGGGTGATAGGATTACAAATATTCACAACCCTTAGTGTAAAAAAAAATCCTCGTCTCATGAAAAAATATTTAATATACTTCAGTTCAGTGAGGTTCGGGTTGTATCTTAGCCATTGGGATATGCCAGCATTTCTGTCTTCCCACAAGTGTAGGCTGCTATTAATTGGACCTAGGTTTCTGGAAGAGCTCCCCTTAATGATCCAGAACTTTTTATTAAGTGGTAACGTCAATCCTTCAATATGCCGGTCGTTGTAGATCAAGAGAAGAATTTCCTCGTTGTGAACGCAATGTTTTTGGGAAGTATATATGATCTTCAAACCTGAAGGAAACTGCATTTCTGGACATTTTCAGTAGCCAGCACTGACTCATGAGACGGATCCTGGGAGATAAGGCCCACCCTCTATCTCTGCGGCCATTAATGCCGATGCAGTCTCCATCCACAGACGCTGTGACAAGATACAATGTGAGCGAAGCCAACACAAGAATCATGGTGTCTAATGACATTGGTCTCCTGAAGATGCAAGACATTGGGTGTTGTTACTGCTTGGCTCCATGGGGAGTGTGCCTTTAAGAGCCGATAACCTCTGTGTTCAAATGAGCTTGTTCTTGTCTGGAAAAGCACCAGCCTGTCATAAGGATTAGTTATGAATATAAACCACCATAAGTGTGTCATAGAACATAGAACATTGAACAGTATTGCACAGGAATGGGGTCTTTGCCCCACAATGATGAACATGATGCCAAGTTAAACACATCTCATCTGCCTGTGCATGATCCATTTACCTTTAAAAAGGGACCTTCTCCAGTTCTTGGGCTAAACATAATTATGTTCTAGCACACCAAATAGAGGAGAAATCCAAGGCATTTGGGCCTTCAATAACATAATCCATTAATTCATCCACCCACCCATCCATCCATTCATCCATCCACCCATCCACCCATCCACCCATCCATCCACCCGCCCACCCACCCATCCATCCATCCATCCATCCATCCACCCATCCATCCATCCACCCATCCATCCATCCATCCATCCATCCATCCATCCATCCATCCATCCATCCACCCACCCATCCATCCATCCATCCACCCATCCATCCATCCACCCATCCATCCATCCACCCATCCATCCATCCACCCATCCACCCACCCATCCACCCATCCATCCATCCACCCATCCATCCATCCATCCACCCATCCATCTATCCACCCGCCCACGCATCCATCCACCCATCCATCCACCCACCCACCCACCCATCCATCCATCCATCCATCCATCCATCCATCCATCCATCCATCCATCCATCCATCCATCCATCCATCCATCCATCCATCCACCCATCCATCCATCCATCCATCCATCCATCCATCTCTAAAACTCTGATCTTGTGCTCTTCCGGTTTGCGGGGTTTTTCTATTTGTGCAAAAACTGTAAGCGATAGCACTACGATTTTTCGCCAAGGTATTCAACTTTCTCCTGTGCTGCAAGTGCAATAAGTTTAGTTCCGATCGGTGGTATATTGTAAAAGTTATCGAGGTTTAAAAATCTTTAAAAATGTGCATGCGCAGATTCCTTCAGTCAGCGCCATGCAAATTGGTCACTTCTCCTGTCAGTTAATGCCACAGTTGGGATGGCGACACCCCTTCCTGCCCCACCAGCGGCGGCCTGTCCCGCCTCATTCACAAACTCCTCTCTCCCTTCCTCACAGTCCTGGGGAGGTGAGATCCTGGGCAAGTGAGGAGGGAGAGGAAGGGGTAGGGATGGAGAGAGAGAAAGTGGTGGAGGTGAGAGTGGGGGAGGAGGGGGAATAGAGGGAGAGGGGGCGATAGTGGGGGAGGTAGGGAGTGGGGAATAGAGGGAGAGGGCAGTGGGGGAGGTCAGGAGAAATAGTGGGGGCGAAAGGGGGAGGTGAGGAGTGGGGGATAGAGGGATAAGAAGGAGAGAGGAGTTATGGAGGGAGGGAGGGAGGGAGGGAGGAAGGGAGGGAGTGACTGAGGGAGAGGTGAGGGAGGGATTGGGGGAGGGGAGGAGGAGAGGAGAAAGAAGAGGGAGGGTGAAGAGGAGGGGAAGGGAGTGCTGGGGATGAGGGGAAATGAGCTGAGCATGCGCAGTTGGGGCCTATGGGTGAGTGGTGCAATATTACGTTGGGGGGACAGGTTGCATTGGGGGAACGGGTGAGTGGTCGAATATTGCATTGGGGAATGGGTTGCGTTGGAGGACCAGGTCTTCCCTGTGACAGGGACACAACGGGTCCCACTTAGTCCAGTTGCAATATAAGAACAGTATATCCTTGTGCCTGTTAACTGCAAGAAATATTCTGATATTCTATGCTTCTATGCTTCTTTCAGTATCACTTTGCTACACATTCATTCAAATGGTATCAGGCATTGTCTCCTCATGCAATTATAATGCTTGAAGATTTCAAATTTGATGGTGCTGGTTATTGTGTCAGCTGAGTTTGCTAAGTTCTTCTTAGAAGAAGGGAGCGCAGCAGTAGAGTTGCTGCCTTACAGTGCTTACAGCGCCGGAGACCTGGGATCGATCCCGACAACTGGTGCTGTCTGTACAGAGTTTGTACGTTCTCCCCGTAACCACATGGGTTTTCTCCTAGACCTTTGGTTTCCTCCCACACTCCAAAGGCATACAGGTGTGTAGGTACGTTGGCTTGGTATAAGTGTAAATTGTCTCTAATGTGTGTAGGATAGTGTGCGGGATCACTGGTCGGTGCACACTTGGTGGGCCAAAAGACCTGTTTCCGCACTGTATCTTTAAACTAAATTAAACTAAATCTCATTGAAACCTACCGAATAATGAAAGGCCTAGATAGACTGGATATGGAGATAATGCTTCCAGCAGTGGGAGAGTCTAGGACCAGAGGGCAGGGCATCAGAATAAAAGGACATACCATTTGAGGAAGAATTTCTTTGACGCAGGGGGTGGTGAATCTGGGAATTTATTGCCACAGATGAATGTGGATGGGTATTTTTAAAGCAGAGATTTAAAGGTTCTTGATTAGTAAGGGTGTCAAAGGTTATGGGGTAAGGCAGGAGAATGAGGTTGAGAAGAAAAAATAGATGAGCCATCCATTAGGCTGAATGGTCTAATTCTGCTCCAATGCCTTCATCCTTGGTCTTGGTCTTCATTCTTGATTTCAAAAATTCCAAGCAAGGAGAAATATCTTTGGATCAAAGGTTCTGTGGCAATATCAAGCACCCATTTACACTAATCCCATTCTTATGTTCCCCCTCATTCTTATCAGCTCCCCTCCTGAATATACTGCTTACCAATATGCCACTGGTAATTTATAGTGGCCAGTTAACCTACTGACAGTTCTTTGGGATGCAGGAGAAAAGCAAAGCTCTCAGAGGAAACCCATGTGGACACAAAGGGAGCATGAAAACTCAGAGTGTACCAGAGGTCAGGATTAAACTTGGGTCAATGGAGCTGTGGGATGGTGACTCTACTATCTGCACGATCTTCTGTCTATAGATTCATTGACAGTTGTTGCATTTCAGTGTTTCGATGAATTGATTGTGGATGATCAGCCATGATCACATTGAATGGCCGCGCTGGCCTCAAAGGACAGAACGGCCTACTCCTGCACCTATTGTCTATTGTTTATTGAATGACTCATCTGGTGTGATGGTTTGCAAACAGCAATGGATCTTTTCATTTTGATCATTTCAAATGATTGATGAAAGCTCTTTGATCTGAAATGTTAATTGTTCTCCTTCCATAAATGATGACTAACCTAATGAGATTTTTATGTACTTTCTTTTCTTTTTTAATTTTGGACAGTTGCTGACTTATTTTCATTCTATTTTGTTTTAACTTTTTATGAATTCCCGAGTGTCCCTTTTCCACAGTTCTAAAATCCTTTTACCCTTCAGTCTTAGTTTTAATTTTACCCACATCATAAACCTCTTCCTTTCACACTTTTTCTACACTCTTTTTTTCTACAAGGATATTTATTATAATCATAAATTATTTATTTAAATACCACTGCTTATCTGTAATCATATTGTTTAATATAGGTTTTTTCCAATCAACTTCAACCAATTTGCCCCTATGTAGTTTGCTTTGTTCAGATATAAGACGTTAGTTGATAATTAAATAAGTCACTCTCAAACTCAGTACATAATTCTATCAAATTAGAAGTGCTCATCCCAAGAGACTCCCCAATAAAAGGTTATTAATTAATTCTGTCTCGATGCATAATACTAGATCTAAAACAGTCTGTTCTATAATTGGTTCCTCAACAGACGTACCTGGAAAACTACATTGGATGCATTCCAAAAATGTATACTTCACACGGTTACTTCAAATTTGGTTTGCTCAAAATGAAGGTTTAAATCTCCTTGTACAGAACTACTTTTACTACATGCAGCTCTATAGGAATTTGGTTAGGCCACATTTGGAGTATTGCATGCAGTTCTGGTCATCCGGTTACAGGAAAAATATGGAGGTTTTGGAGAGAGTATGGAGGAGGTTTACCAGAATGCTGCCTGGATGAAAGGGTTTAACTATCGGGAGAGGTTGGATGAACTTGTATTGTTTCCTCTGGAACATCAGAGTTCGAGTTCAAGTTCAAGTTTACATCAGTGACGTGTGGTCGTGTAGTGAGGTCAATGGCTGGGGATGTACTGGCTTCTACCCCATCCTAACTTAGTTGTGCGTGTGTGTTAGTTGTCTGTGTGTGATGTGTCTGGGAGGAAAGGAGAGAAGGAAGTGAGGGAGAGAAGGGAGGAAGGGAGGGAGGGAAGTAGAGAAAGAAGGGAGGGAGGGAAGGAGAGAAAGAAGGGAGGGAAGAAGAGAAGGGAAGAGAGAGATAGGAAGGAGGGCGGGAAGGAGAGAAGGGAGGGAGGGAAGAAGAGAAGGGAGGGAAGGAGAGAAGGGAGGGAAAGGGCCGGCAACGGGATGCCGGGGACCCGAGCCGAGAGTAGATTACTCCAGCACGGGGCCCAATTGGGAGCTCTCAGCGGCCCAGAGCCTCCGAATCAGCTGTTACAAATCAACGAATCAACAAATCAACCTATCTGTCAGCGCCATCCGCGGCTGGAAAGTCAGCTCCGCCAGCGGTGGAATGCAGTACTGCTGAAGCTAACTCACATGGATGGAGAGCGAGGTAGCATCAATTACGTGGGCCTACATAATTGGCGCTCGCTCTTCCTCCACTGGGTTCAAGATACGCTCCCTCAGTGAGGCAGATCTGATTGCTGCCTCCCCAGCTGCTTTTTCATTGCAGTTTTATGATGAGACCAGCAAGCCTAAATTTAATATATTTATATGTGAAATAGGTTACCTGGACTATGGAAGGTGAGGACATGTAATGAAGGGATTTACGCACATTAGATTGGTGACATACATAGAGATAGTAACAGGCACATGCCTATTGCCCGCGCTGCATGCAGTTTCTGAGGGGTTGCGCAATCAGAGGGGAGGCTCAGCTCGTTGCTGCCTCACCTCTCATCTCTCCCTGTATTTGCAGCGGCTGTGCAAATTTGGTGATTTTGACTATAAAAAATGATTGGATTCATATAGAAATGGCATTTTCCACCTCAACAACAGGGAAGCAACCCGCGAAATGAACGTCATGGTGGATAATGCCCGGTTACGGTCCCAGCCCGTCCCCACGTACCTCGGTGTGAAGCTCGACAGAACGTTGTCATTCAAACAACACCAGGAAGGTGCCAAGGTTAAGACAAGCGCCCGTGCCGCACTGATACGCCACCTAGCCGGCACCACATGGGGAGCCACGACGAAGACACTGCGCATGTCTACAGTGGCCCTGGTGTTCTCAGCTGCCGAGCACTGCGCCCCGGTCTGGGGGTCTTACTGGGGCCCTATACAACAGCAGAAGGACCTCTTTGCTCCTATACTTAACTCCTCTTGTTATGAAGGCCCACAAGCCATTCGCTTTCTTCACTACCTGCTGTACCTGCATGTTCACTTTCATTGACTGATGAACAAGGGCCTCCAGATCCCATTGTACTTCCCCTTTTCCCAACTTGACGCCGTTTAAATAATAATCTGCCTTCCTGTTTTCGCTACCAAAGTGGATAACCTCACATTCATCCACATTAAACTGTATCTGCCATGCATCTGCCCACTCACCCAACCTGTCCATGTCACCCTGCATTCACAAATTTGCTAATGTTACTTTGAATCCCTTCATCTAAATCATTGATGTATATTATAAATAGCTGCGGTCGCAGCAACGAGCCTTGTGGTATCCCACTAGTCACTGCTTTTAAGTGGGCACATGGAATTGCGGGGAATAGAGGGAAATGGATCATGTACATGCAGATGAGATCATGTTCTCATCAACTTGACACAGTTGTCACAAATATTATTTGCCCAAGGGTTCTTTCCTGTGCTGTACCATTCTACGATCTCTGTACAAAGACCTCAAATGCCTTTTCTATCTACTTTGCCCTATATTCCAATTACTATTGAGTGGCCCATGAACTTCTCTTACCTGTGTTTCCTGCTAGCTGCTGCTCCTTACCACTGAAATCTAGCGGCCCTCTTTATATTTTTAATTATTTCTCACTTCTATCTTTATTGCCTTTGATATTATCAGAGGTAACACTGTACTGTACCTTTCTATTTTGACTATTAACAGTCAAATATCCTGAAACTGTTCGCTCCCAGCCATTTCACCACAATGTCTGTGGGATTAAAATCACTTTTGTTTCTAATTGTGCCTTTGTGGCATCAATTCTGTGTTAAAATCTTGACATGATATAATTTTTCCCATTTTCCCATTATCACTAATGAATTATCTGCCTTAACCTTTCTGTTCCATCCTGATAAAGAACTTTACTTATCTTTCGCCCAATGTTCTAAATTACAAAGAACAGATTGAAGAATAGTTGAAAATATGAACAGGCTAAAACCTGTGGAACGTAAGGCTGCTCCACTGTCAGGGTGAGGCCAAATGCAAATAGGAGGAACAGCATCTCATATTTTGCTTGGGCAGCCTACAAACACAGCGGTATGAATATTGATTTCTCTCATTTCAAGTCTCTCTGTCTCTCTCTCTCTTTTTTTTTAAGAGAACAAATAACTATTTATTAAAGCAAACACAAGTAAAACTCAGAAACTCTATCAACTATCAATGAAGAAAGAATTCGAAATAAGTCTTCCGCTACTCTGCGTATTCGAGACTCCTGTCTGCTCTGGCTGGCACCGGCGCACACCATGGTCCAAGCTCTTCCTCTCTCTCTCTCGCTCTCTCCCTCTCTTTCTCTCCCTCTCTTTTTTTTTTTTCCTTTTCCAAAAACTTTATTCAACACAATCATATAATACAGCACATCAAAACATAATCAAAAAATCACACTATAACAAACAAATCATTGTAGTACAACAGTACATTCATTGTTTACAATAGTCTCAACCCCACGCGGTGACCAGCGTTGACGGAAGGCATCCAGAGTCCCCGTGGACACAGCGTGTTCCCTCTCCAGGGAAACATGTGCACGGACGTAGACCCGAAAGAGGGGCAGGCAGCCGACCCTAGCCTGACCATCGACCGCCCGCTGCCTGGACCCACGAATGGCCATCTTAGCCAGGCCGAGGAGCAAACCGACAGGTAAGTCCCCACCCCACACTCGGCTCTCCCCACTCCCTGCCTTGTGTCCGAACACAGGGATTGTGGGACTAAAATGCAGCCAGAACTGGAGGAACAACCCCTTCAGATATTGGTACAGGGGCAGTAACCTCTCACACTCCATATGCACATGGAACACGGTCTCCTCCTCTCCGCAGAAAATACATGCCGCGGACGAGCCCGTGAACCGGCTCAAAAGTTTATTACAAACCACCGCTCCATGCAACACTCTCCACCCCAGGTCCCCAATATAGAGGGGTACGACTCCCTTATAGAAGGACCCCCACTGGGGACATCCCCCGCCTTCGGATGGTAACACCGTCTGCCATGGTGTGTTGGGACGGGAGACGAAGGCAAGGAGGTTCAGAATGTGCAGGAGCATCCTATACAGTGCGCGTCTCTTCGCATCACGAAATGGCATGCTGGTCATCTCAGAAAGGCAGCTCAGATTATGTGGAGCCGGAGGCCGAGAAATATCCCGGAGCCTAGGCTGGATGAGCAGATCTGACGGAGCGGGGGTAAGCTCTATTTGAACCACTCTAGGCTCGCGCCTCTCCTCGACACCCACCATGACAGGATGAGGACCGGCCACACCCGCAGCCACAACATCCCCCTCCCCTCGTGGAGCAACACTCTGGCTGAAAACAGCCAAATTCCTCACTCTTAGCACATCCCGGTAGAAGACAGGCAAGCCCCTTAGAGCGGGTTGACTGATGCCCGCCACCGGGAGCCGCGAGACCCCCCTTAGGCAACGACCCTGACGGAAAAAATACGTGGCCAGAGCGTGCCATCTGGGAGGGTTCTCTACATACATGTATCTCCGCAGAGTCCTGAGTCGGAGAGCCGCCACCTGGGTACGCACGCATACCAAGGACTGGCCGCCCTCCTCTAACGGGAGACTCAGGACCGCCGCGGAAACCCGGTGCTTCCTATTTCCCCAAAAGAAATCTACCAGCTTCTTCTGTAAAGCAGTTACAAATATAGAGGGTGGGACAAGAGTAGCCAGTCGGTACCATAACATGGAGGCCACCAGCTGGTTTATAACCAGCACCCTCCCCCGAAAGGAAAGAACTCCAAGCAGGCCTGACCAGCGCCCCAGCCGGGCAACCACTTTCGTCTCCAACTCCTGCCAGTTTGCCGGCCATGCATCCTCAGTGGGACTCAGGTACACCCCCAGATAGAGGAGGTGCGTGGTGCTCCACTTATACAATGCCATCTCCTCCGGCAGAGAGTCTACCTGCCACTGACCCACTATAAGTCCAGAGCACTTACTCCAGTTAATCCTAGCAGAAGATGCAGCCGAGAAAATCTCCTGGCAGTCACGCATCCTCCGCAGGTCACCAGGATTAGTGAACATAAGAAGTATGTCATCGGCATACGCCGATAGAACCACCTCAACCCGCGGGCCAGGTAGGGCCAGGCCTGTCAACCTCCTCCGAAGAAGACACAGGAACGGCTCCACACAGACTGAGTACAACTGGCCCGACATAGGGCACCCCTGGCGGATCCCCCTCCCAAAATGAAAAGGAGACAACAACGCGCCATTAACCTTCACAAGGCACTCCGCAGCAGCGTACAAAAGCCGGACCCGGGCCACGAAGTGCGGTCCAAACCCAAACACTTGCAACATCCCAAATAGGTATTCATGCTCTACCCTGTCAAAAGCCTTCTCCTGTTCAAGAGACAGAAAAGCAGCTGACTCACCAGTACCCTGGGCTAGATGAATCAGGTCCCTAACCAGGTGGATGTTATCCTGGATGGACCGGCCAGGGACTGTATAAGATTGGTCAGGATGAATCTGTTGATGCAGCACGGAGCCCAGGCGATTTGCCATTGCCCGTGCAAAAACTTTATACTCTGTGCATAGGAGAGAGACTGGACGCCAGTTCTTCAACAAACGGAGTTCGCCCTTCTTAGGCAGCAAGACAACAACTGCCCTACGCCACGAGAGAGGCATCTCCCCGGTCGCCAGGCTCTCCCCCAGAACCAACATGTAGTCATCCCCTAGGATATCCCAGAAAGCTCTAACAAACTCCACCGTCAACCCATCCAGCCCGGGGGACTTACCCCTCCTGAGCTGATGCAAGGCACGAGTCAACTCCTCCAAAGATAAGGGGCCATCAAGGAGATCAGCCACCTCCCTATCTACAGTCGGTAGACCCTCCCACAGATCTTGCTGAGCCTCCACGCTGAATCCATCCGCAGAGAACAGGGACCCATAAAAGGACCTAACCAAGGCATTGATCCCCTCTGGATCAGTGACAGAGGAGCCGTCATCTGCAAGCAACTCCACGAGCTGTTTTCGAGCTCCCCGCCCATTCTCCAGAGAGAAAAAGAAAGGCGAAGCTCGGTCCAGATCGTGCAGCATCTGGACCCAAGACCTCACGTAAGCGTCTCGGGACCGCTCAAGCAGCAGGCTCCTCAAAACCTCCTTCTTCCTCTGAAACTCTCCCCATTCGCTGGAGTCTTAACCAAACTGACCCAGGCGAGACTCAGCGTCCAGTATCTCCCTCTCAAGCTTCTCGACCGCTGAGTCCCGCCTTCCAGTCGACCCCCACGTATATTCCTTGCAAAAGAGACGGATGTGAGCTTTACCCACATCCCACCACTGCCTAAGGGAAGAGAAGCACCTCTGCCTCTCTCTCCACTTCACCCAAAACCGACTGAATGACTCCCGGAAACATCAATCCTCCAGCAGCCTGTCGTGCCAGTACCCGGACCCAGCCCGAGCGCACGTTGGATTAAAATCCACACGCACCAGACAGTGGTCCGAGCACAGCACCAGCCGCATTGAGGCCGCTGAGACACGGAAAACAAACGCTCGGGAAATATAAAAACGATCAATGCGGGAACCACCACGCTCAGACCTCCGCGAAAAAGCAGTGGAATCCGGGTGAAGGTCCCTCCAAGCATCAACCAACTCAAAGGAGTCAATCAACCCTCTCAGCTTCTTTGCTACAGCAGGCGCACACTGAGTACCAGAACGGTCCCGCACCTCAAGTGTGCAATTAAAGTCCCCACCAAGGAAGACACACTCTCCCCTATCAATAGTGCGCAACAGAGCATTCACCTCCTGAAGTAGGCCGGCCTGCATCGTGCCGGAGCTAGGGGCATACACGTTAATGAAATGCAACGGCATGTCATCCAGGCTCGTGGCCAGATGGAGCAAACGTCCTGGCACCACTTCCTCCACTTTTAAAACGCTTGGAAGAAAATTCTGAGCCAACAGTAAAGCCACCCCACTCGAATTTGAGCTGAGATGGCTCATATAAACCCCCCCTTCCCACTCCAGTCGCCAGGTGGGTTCGTCACTAACAACGGTATGTGTCTCTTGCAGAAAACACACCGCAAATTTCTCCTCTCTTAAGGCTGATAAGAGCTGAAATCTACGAATACTCGCTCTACTCCCATTTAAATTTAATGTAGCTACTGTGAATGTGTAGGCACACTAGATTGAGATCCTCACACTCCACATAGACTCAAGAACCCTTCCTCTGAGGAACTCCAAAAAATCCCCAAACTGTCTCTTCTCAGAGTCAGGAAGACCACTATCCTTGTTGCCAAGGATAGCCTCGAGACTCTTAATCAAAGCTGGCCAGTCCTCCCACCGTCTTTTAGCAGCATCCCTTTTGGTTCTGCTGGAACAGCTTGTTTTTAGGAACTCTCGCACCTCATGGATAACACTTGCCTGAGACACGGCCTTGGAGCCTGGGCGCGCAGCCAACCCGCTCGCACCTGAATCAACAAGCTCAGAAAGACCAGAACTCTCTGACAGTTCGCTATCCCCACTACACAAACTGGCCCCGTCACTCTCCCCCTCCTCTGCCACGACACCACCACCAGAATCAATGCCGGGGAAGGGTCCCGAAACCCCTGACTGAAATACGCAGCCCACTGAATGGCTGGGCTCCTGCACGCTACCATCACCCTCCACGTCTGGGCCTGGGGAAGCAAAAACAAGAGGCATCCCCAGAGCCTGTGGTGTACTGGCACCCTCGGAATCTGAAAGAGGATCACGACCCAAAACAGCCCCGACCTCCACATCATCTAGAGTACCCTCTCCACAGGCAACACCCAGAGAATCTCCACCTGCTTTTAAACTCTCCCCAGACAACTCATCCGGTGAGGCATCACGCCCCCCAGCACCTCTACTGGCACTGATATGGAGCACAGACTTGAACGACAATACCCCCGAACCTCCCCCCTCGGGCTGACTCTGCTCTTCCCCGTCTCAGGGTGCACACTACCAGGGAGCCAACCACATCAACAAGCGTGCTAGCACCCTCAGTAGGCCTCTGAAACGAGGGGACCTCGTCCGACCCAGAGGGCACACACCCAAGGGAGCTAACCCCAACACCCGATGAAATAACTCCCTCGGAGGGCCCCTGAGATGAAGGGACAAACCCCCGCCCAGAGGACACAACTCCACCGGAATCAACCCCAGCACCTGGTCTTGTGACACCCGCTGAAGATCCATGAAAAGGAGGTCCAACCACCGACCCAGAAGACACCAGTTCAAGACCACTTTCAGCCACATCAGTGGTGGAAAGTCTGGAGAAAGACATCCCCCTAGCTTTGGACCCACGCCCTTGCTCATCTTCACCAGGCAAATGCCTCCTTTTTGTCCCGCTAGCATGCGGAGGTACGGTAACCTCCATAAGGGAAGGGTCATCCGCCTCCACAATACCCCTATCCACTTTGCCACCCGCACGTTTTAGCTCCCCTGCTCCCTTCTGAACCATCTCAGCTCCTTGCTGGGCCACAGCAGGTGCAATCTGCACCTCACTGGAGCTGCCAGGCACCCCTTGGGTGGTCACAGAACTCGGCAGGTGCACACCCGATTGCATTTTACTCGCTCGGGCGGCCTTTCTCCTCTCCTACCTCTTGATCTTCTTCCCCTGCTTCTCCCAAATCCCCCCCTCTTCTCTTCCCTCCTCCTGTGCCCCACCTTCATCCGCCACCACAGGCGCAGGACGTGGGGGGCGTGGGCTTTCGCTGCCCAGGGTCCCCAATGCGGAACCTGCGGACCCGGATGGATTATCACTGCCGCCCCGGATCACCAAGGCAGAGCTGGCAGCCCTAGCCGGGTCAGCAGTACCACCCCGCGCCACTGAGGTTTGACGAACCACCCCAGATGGGCCAGCAGTGCATTCCTGGGCCACTGCGCTAGAACTTCTAGCAGTGACCCCGCGAATAAGACACTCCCTACGGAGATGTCCAAATTCGCCGCACGCATGACACCGTGCCTTTCCCCAACTCCAACGCACGGTTCTGGGGATACCCTTATACTCCACCTCAAAACTCCCCTCAGCACCATCCCCCTCGCCCACCTTCATGAACACCCTCCTCTTGAAACTGAAGACCCCATTTTCCTCCGGGTCCCCCCCGGGATGCAAGAGCCTAAAGCATTAGACCGCACATCCCCAAACTTGGACAGGTGTGGAATAAGTAATGCATCCGAAATATATGTGGGGCAGCTCCGCAGGAGAACTGGTCTCACCCTAGATACCACGGATACACCTGTATGTGGACCCCCCCCCACTGAGATCCCCGTCTCCAACACTTGGGCCACACACTCCCGGGTCTTAAGTATCATCTCAACCTTTCTTCTTTCGAGCTCGGAAGAGACAATAGCCCCCCTCCCAAGAAGTTCATTCATGGCCTTCGTAATTGCTCCCCTAGACATCATAGGCCCAGTTTGAACCGAGATACCAAAACTGTCCCCATCCAAGTCAACATGAGGCTCAAGCTCAAATGGCCTCGTACCCGCCACTGATGCCATCGCTGCGTAGGTCCGGACCCTCGGCCGCGCCCCTTCCATCGCCATCCTAACAGAGGCACAAACCAGCTCCAGGCACCCCAGCAGCTCAGCTCCAAGTTAAGTCCCAGAGACAGTCACAGTCAAAGACAGGCAGCAGAAAACAGAAACCTCCAGCTGAAGCAGGAAAGTCCCCAGGTTCGTCCACAGCCGAGAGCAGCTTTTGGGAAGCTCTATCCCAGTCTCGCCGGAAGCAAAAGTACCTTCTTCACATTAAGCCAGGCAGCCGCACTGTGCAAAATGACTTTAGGGCAGTGAAACGGTGCTAAAACCGACAAAGACACTGCGATCTTCCTACCCTCGATCTCCAGGCACCCTTGGCAGTCCGCCAACGACAACCGCACCCTCGACAATGTAGAGAAAACTCAGGAATTTTCACACTGGTGGAGGCTTCCCAGACCAGAGGAAAGCTTCAACAGTCCAACGATAAGTTAAACTATGAAGCCCCCCTGCCTCTGTACCTTCTCCAACGGCAAAATCCCTGAAAGGCTGCTTCAATCCTTCTCAACTGTAGAGCTGAGAAGAAAACACGACCTCTCTCTCTCTCTCTCTCTCTCTCTCTCTCTCTCTCTCTCTCTCTCTTTTTCTTCCTTTTCATGGTGACCAAAACTGAACACAATACTCTAAATGTGGCCTCACCAATGTCTTACACAACTATAACATAACCTCCCAGCTTCTATACTCAGTATTCTGACTGATGAAGGCCATTGTGCTGAAACCCGTCTTGACCACCCTATCTACCTGTGACAGCACTTTCAAGGAACTATGTACCTGCATTCCTAGAACCTGAAGAGAGACACAGAATGCTGGAGTAACTCAGCGGGACAAGCAGCATCTCTGGCGAGAAGGAACGGGTGACATTTCAGGTCGAGACCCTTCTTCAGACTAGTCAGGGGAAAGGGAAATGAGAAATATAGACAGTGATGTAGAGAGATATAGAACAAATGAATGAAAGACATGCAAAAAAATTAACGATGACAAAGGAAACAGGCTATCGTTAGCTATTTGCTAGGTGAGAATGGAACCTGGTGAGACAGGTGGGGGAGGGATGGAGAAAGAGGGAGTGCAGGGGTTACTTGAAGTTAGAGAAATCATGAGTTATACCACTGGTTTTAAGCTGCCCTAGTGAAATATGAGATGCTGTTCCTCCAATTTGCAATTAGCCTCGGATTATGGAGGAAGCCTAGGACTGAAAGGACAGTGTGGGAATGCGAAGGGGAAGTAATGTGTTTGGCGACCAAGAGATCAGGAAGGTCCATGTGGACTGAGTGAAGGTGTTCAGTGAAACAATCGCCCAATCTACATTTGGTCTCTCATCTCGAACAACGGATACAGCCAATGAGGTTGGAGGAGATGCAAGTGAACCTCTGCCTAACTTGAAAGGACTGTCAGGGTCCCTGGACAGAGTCAAGGGAGAAGTTATAGGGACAGGTGTTAGGTGACAGGTATAGATATCCCTCTGCTCTACAACATTTCCCAGAGCCCTGTAATTCACTGTATAGGTCCTGGCCTTGTTAGACTGCCCAAAATGCAACACCTCACACTTCTTTGTATTAAATTCCATCAACCATTCCTCAGCCCAGCTGTCCATGGGCGGAAATCCCAGGGGGGGGTGGGGGGGGACAGGGGGACACGTCCCTTCCATATTTTGAGAGGTGGGAGACGATCCCCCGATGTTTTGTAATCCGGATTTTAAAACACGGTGAGGAAGAATTCTATTAAATATCTCCGCTTTCTGCGAGACAGTGGGGGTGGGACTGATGATCGAGGGTGTCAATTGGACAAGAGACGTGGGTCAGCAACTGGGGGGGGGAGGGGGGGAGAGGGGGGAACCATGATGATTCAACGCGATGATTGGGGGAGGGAGATGTCGGTCAGAGGTGGAAGTAGGGGGGTGGGACTAAGGATAGAGCACGGTGGAGGAGGGAGACGTCCTGGTGGAGCAAAGATCAGAGCGGAGCTTGAATCGACCCATTCGTGGGGCTTTTCATTGCCCGGCCTGTGCAGCTTAAAATCAGCTGTGTAACCTTACATAGAAACATAGAAAATAGGTGCAGGAGGAGGCCATTCGGCCCTTCGAGCCAGCACCGGCATTCATTGTGATCATGGCTGATCATCCCCTATCAATAACCTGTGCCTGCCTTCTCCCCATATCGCTTGACTCCACTAGCCCCTAGAGCTCTATCCACCTCTCTCTTAAATCCATCCAGTGACTTGGCCTCCACTGCCCTCTGTGGCAGGGAATTCCATAAATTCATAACTCTCTGGGTGAAAAAGTTTTTTCTCACCACAGTCTTAAATGACCTCCCCTTTATTCTAAGACTATGGCCCCTGGTTCTGGACTCGCCCAACATTGGGAACATTTTTCCTGCATCTAGCTTGTCCAGTCTTTTTATAATTTTATATGTTTCTATAAGATTCCCCCTCATCCTTCTAAACTCCAGTGAATACTAGCCTAGTCTTTTCAATCTATCCTCAAATGACAGTCCCGCCATTCCAGGGATCAATCTCGTAAACCTACGCTGCACTGCCTCAATCACAAGGATGTCCTTCCTCAAATTAGAAGACCAAAACTGTACACAATACTCCGGATGTGGTCTCATCAGAGCCCTACACAACTGCAGAAGAACCTCTTTACTCCTATACTGAAATCCTCTTGTTATGAAGGCCAACAGTCCATTAGCTATCTTCACTGCCTGCTGCACCTGCATGGCAACCTTCAGTGACCGGTGTACAAGGACACCCAGGTCTCGCTGTACCTCCCCCTTACCTACCCTAACCCCATTGAGATAATAATCTGCTCCTTTGTTTTTGCTGCCAAAGTGGATAACCTCACATTTATCTATATTATACTGCATCTGTACACATCTGCCCACTCACTCAACCTGTCCAGGCCACCCTGCAACCACCTAACATCCTCTTCACAGTTCACACTGCCTCCCAGCTTTGTGTCATCCGCAAACTTGCTAATGTTGCTCCTAATTCCCTCTTCCAAATCATTAATATATATGGTAAACAGTTGTGGCCCCAACACCGAGCCTTGCGGCACTCCACTCGCCACTGCCTGCCATTCTGAAAAGGACCCGTTCACTCCTACTCTTTGCTTCCGGTCTGCCAACCAATTTTCTATCCATGTCAACACCCTACCCCTAATACCATGTGCTCTTATTTTAGTCACCAGTCTCCCGTGCGGGACCTTATCAAAGGCTTTCTGAAAGTCTAGATACACTACATCCACTGGCACCCCTTCATCCATTTTACTTGTCACATCCTCAAAAAATTCCAGAAGATTAGTCAAGCATGATTTCTCTTTCATAAATCCATGTTGACTTGGACTAATCCTTTTACTGCTATCCAAATGCCCCATTATTACCTCTTTAATAATTGACTCCAGCATCTTTCCCACCACCGTAGTCAGGCTAACTGGTCTGTAATTCCCCGTTTTCTCTCTCGCTCCTTTCTTGAAAAGTGGGATAACATTAGCTATCCTCCAATCCACAGGAACTGATCCTGAATCTATTGAACATTGGAAAATGATCACCAATGCGTCCACTATTTCTAGAGCCACCTCCCTGAGGACCCTGGGATGCAGACCATCAGACCCAGGGGATTTATCATCCTTCATTCCCATTAGCTACCCAATACAATTTCTCGCCTAATGAAAATTTATTTCAGTTCCTCTACCCCCTTAGATCTTCCACCGTCCCCGTGGTCAAATTGCTGCATTGAGGTGATCGAGGCTCCCGTTGTTGAAGCCCCCGCCGGGCGATAAAAGGCCCCGTGAACGGGCCGATTGAAGCCCCAAGATTCAGGGTGGACGAAGCTGCTGTTGCTGGAGTTCGGAGTTAGTCACCAACCAGGTCAGCTTGCGATGTTACCATCCACAGGGCCCACGGCCGAAGCCTCGCATGTGCGCACGGCCGACAAGAAATTGTGTCCTCCACATGTTTTGATAGTGATTTCCATGCCTGCACCTGCCCAATCGATCAAGATTCTGCTGCAGTTTTAACAAGCATTTTCACTATCCACAATACCACCCACTTTAGTGCCATCTGCAAACTTGCTAATCGTGCCTCGCAAGTTCTCATCAAAATCATTGATATAGACATAGAGGATGAACAGCAATGGAACCAGCTGTCACAGGCGTCCAGTCCGAAAAGCAACCTTCCATCTTCACTCTCTGCTTCCTTCCATGAAGCCAATATTCCATCCAGTCAGCTATCTCTCCTTGGATCTTCATTCAAGGGAGATTAACGTCACTGATGTTTGGCACCGATTTTGTGGGCTAAAGGGTAATTTCCTATGCTCTACTGTTCTATTTTCTATGGAAAGATATGTTTGAATTTTGACTCCACAGTGGAGCCTAAAAAATGTAAAACAATCGTCGAGAACAGGGAACCTATTAATAACGGATACTAAGAAGGGGATCGTTGTTCTTTAAAGCCTTTTGTTGGCCAGAATTCTGTTGAAATATTCAATATTTTAATGAAAAAATAAATAAACAATATGGAAACGACATAGTGCAGGAATGTGAAACGCAAATTCTAGGTGGTACGGCAGTGAACCTCACTGACGCAGCAGGCATTTGAAGCTGAAGCTGTTGGTGGTCTTGTGTAATTGACAATCACGGCCAGCAAATAAGGTCTGTGTTTCTGAATACTGCAGGTTAAAGTCTTGTTAGACAAGGTTGTTAGGACAAACTTTTTCATGGACATAAATTCTGAAATATTTAAATAGCATGACATGAATAAAACATTGAAGTCTAAAATCTAGTCCCCTGTCAACTAGGTTGGAATTAAAAGTACGAGGTTGGTAATCTCAGCCCATCTCTTCTGTGTCACAGCAAATATGTTGCACTCACGTCACTTCTGACACAACACAACGCTAACTCTGGATATAGGACTAGGCTATTTCAAATATTTACAACATGTAACCGCTAAGGTTAACAATTAGAAATGCCACTTTTCTTCAAAATTTAAACATGCCCTTTTAAAATTGCTTTCACACTGTGAGCAGCAGCTGTAGGTTTTCAGCGGGTATACGATTTTTTGTTATTACTAATAATAATAGTACAGGTAGTTCTGCTATGACACCATAGTTGAGTTCCTAAGAAACATTGTGTTACTGAAAATTCATGTTATAAAGGCAAATGTATCAACGGGGGAATGGGGGATTGTGGCTGAGAATTTCAGACTCATATTGACGTAGATATATTTTTTCCACAAATTAAAAAAACTGAAGGATTCAATAGCAATGTTTCTTTTAATTCAATAGAAATAAGTTTCATTTGTTACTGTTAAAATACTAAAGACTGCATGATACATTGTTTAACAGAATATTGTGCACATGCCAATAGAAGCAATTGCTTGTCAATTTCAATGTCCAACCATGGTTAAAGTAAAAGCTGTGTTAAGAAACAATGGTGTATGATTACTGCAGGCAAATTACATAGAAACTGGATTGTTTTCTCCTATTTAAATCCAAGACAGTTATTTTTTCAAAGTTTGTCAATTTTCAAAATAACCTTTTAGTGGTTCTCAAGATCCCGATCAAAATTGTAGCAGCCAATCTAGCTGACTTATTATACATGGTGTTCCCTGATTTGACACTCGCATTATATCCAATTTGTGTTGTGCAATCACATGTTATAGCAGAACCAACTTCTGTTGGAATCTTGCAGTATTAAGTTCCTGTCCCACTTATGCGATCTTGGCTCGCAAATTATGCGACCTCGTGGTCGCTTGAGGTGTACGGGCACCGTATGGCCACGCAGGGCCGGTCCCACTTAGAAGCGCGGAGGGGTATGGAGTTGTGCGGGGCTGGTCCAACATCGCGTGGGGCTCTGAAATTCCTGCAGTGACCGAAATCTTTGCGCGCCAATGGCCTGTTGGCCCACGTATGCACGCAGACGCATTGCAGTTATGCGCAGCTTGACGTCGTACGCAGCGTCTTGACGGCATATGCAGCGTCTTGATGGAATATGCCTAGTGCGTGGCGCTGCATGATGACGTCACCGCCCGACGCCGTGCAATGCCCAAATTCAGTCGGCCCACCTCTCGTCCAGCTGATTTGATTTATATGTGTAAATAATGTCATGCCCGAACTTAGCGCGAGCTTAGCGCGCCCTTAGCGCGAACTTCGTGCGAACATCGCGTGACCTCTGCTTCTGGTTGGTCACGCCAAACGCACGCAATCGCATGCAACTGGGACAGGCCTTTTAGAATGAACTTCACATAATAAATAAATAGAGGAAAGTACATTTGTTTTGTAATTGAGATATTTTGGAATATTCATTATCCAATTATGGCAGCATGATAATCAGGGCCATGTTAAACTCTGAACATTTTTACAATAGACAATAGGCAATAGACATTAGGTGCAGGAGTAGGCCATTCAGCCCTTTGAGCTAGCACCGCCATTCAATGTGCTCATGGCTGATCATCCACAATCAGTACCACGTTCCTGCCTTCTCCCCATATCCCCTGATTCCGTTATTCTATACTTCCGTTATTCCATTGATTATGCTGACTCACTCTTGAAAGTATTCAGAGAACCAGCCTCCTTCTGAGGCAGAGAATTCGACAGACTCACAACTCTCTGTGTGATTATGCACCTTCCGAATTTTTCCCATTGCCCCATTATCACTAATTGCCCAGCACTTCAACTTTCCCTCCTGTTCCCAATCTGACCTTTCTGTCCTGGGCCTCCTACATTGTCAGAGTGAGGCCCAGCGCAAACTGGAGGAACAGCACCTCATATATCGCTTGGGTAGTTTACACCGCAGTGGTATGAACATTGTCTTCTCTAACTTCAGATTGCCCTTGCTTTCTCCCTCCATCCCCTTCCCCTTCCCAGTTCTCCCACTAGTCTTACTGTCTCCGCCTACATTCTATTTTTGTCCCGCTCCCTCCCCAGTCGGAAGAAGGGTCTCGACCCAAAATGTCGCCCCTTCCTTCTCTCCATTGGTACTGAGTTACTCCAGCATAATGTTGAGTGAATGCTACATAAATCTCCTATAATGGAGAAAAAAATCTAAGTCACTCTTGGATTGTTTCTACAGCCTTGTGGCATTTTTCTGGGAGAAGTCTGTATATGTATTCTAAAGGACACAAAGTGCTGGAGTATCTCAGCAGGTCAGGCAGCATCTCTGGAGAGCATGGATAGGTGACGTATCGGGTCGACCATACAATCTCAACCAGAAACATCACCTATCCATGTTCTCCAGAGGTGCTGCCTGACCTGCTGAGTAACGTCAGCACTTTGTGTTCTTTTATGTGTTAACCAATATTTGCAGTCCTTTGTTTCTGCACATGTATTCTCTTAGCTGCAGGCATCAAACCAACGCATATAAAATGACTTTCACAACCTCGCTCTGTCACAAAGCCAATGAGGTACTCCAGAAATGCAGTAGATGTAGTTCACTTGTAACTATCAATTCTGAGCATGGCTGTCAAGTTGCCAGGTTACACCACAAAATGGGATAATGACCAGATAATCAGTTTTTATTCATGTTCCTTGGGAATTAATGTTGGCCAGAGATTACATGGAACCTCCCTGCTTTTCAAAATAATATAACGAGAATGTTTATATAAAAATGATTTAATGTTGTGCCTGTTGCTTCGACCTACATTAAGTTTTTTTAAAGTCCATTAAGTTTTTTTGTAATGTAATAATTGTGAAATTATGCTAATTGTTCATCATCTTGATTTTTTTTCCAACACAAAGCAAAGTTTGTGCTTCCTTTGACTTTCTTGCCATTGGGACAAATTACATCTCAGAGACTGACCCTTCAACTTTGGAACTGAAACCATGCATATCCAAGATGACAAAACCAGCCCATTGTGAAGATTTGCCCTGCTGGAACTAATGAGCATAAAGATTCATTTCTTTGGATGGGTTCATCAAGCTAGTCAGCAAACTATGTGCAACCCACAGTAAAGATATTAAAAGGATGCAAAAATAATCTTGTAAACCAAGAGATTACTGGGAGTGATATTAGCTAATAAACATTTCACATGTTTGTGTGACATTCTGCCATTCATTATTTTAATGCAGCAATAAACTCCATTAATTTTTTTAAATATGGTACATTATTGCTAAACTGGCAGGCAAATGAATGTCACATGAATATGTTAAACCTTTGGCCGCTAATGCTACTAAAAATAATTTCTAAGCCGTAGACTTCAAAGTCTGAAGAGATCTGACCCTTTCTAAATGGGTCAGTGACTTGTGCTGAAAACCAAAGTGATGCTTCATCCATTTCAAAAGACAATGCAGATGGTAGAAATTGTAACAACGCTGCTTGTGATTTGTTACGCATGACGGACAAAGGACCCTAAAGCTGGCTTCTAAGTATTAGTGCTTATAGAATGACAAGTAGACCAACAGTGCACAGGTACCATAACCAAATCTAGGCTGCACTACCCCTACATTACTCAGATTCCAGTCTTCTCATTTCCACAACATAATTTACATTCTCAATTAGAAATCACAGCCCCATTAACCATTTTTCCCTTCATTTCACTTTTATGTGGGCTTGTAGAACTTACTGTATATTTCCTTCTTTACTGAACGAAAATAATATAAAATTGAAGGACACAGAAGAAAAGAAAATATGCAATGATTTCATTTTCTCAATGTTGTATTCTCACAATTATATATTGCTGATCAGAACAGTGGTGGGCCTCATCAGGGACAACAATGAGCTGGCTTACAGGGAGGAGGTGAAACAACTGGTGGACTGGTGCAATATGAACAACCTGATCCTGAATGTCGAAAAAACAAAGGAGGTCATCGTCGCCTTCAGGAAAAACCGGCACAGTCCCATACCACTTCACATCAATGACAGCGATGTGGAGGTGGTCAGTAGCACAAAGTTCCTGGGGGTGCAGATCACTAACGGTCTGACCTGGTCGAATAACATCTCATGAACAGTTAAGAGAGCGCAGCAGCGGTTGCACTTTCTGCGCCGGATGAGAAGAGCTCACCACCCCCATCCCATCCTCACCACTTTCTACAGGGGCACCATAGAGAGTATTTTGATCAGCTGTATCTCTGTCTGGTTTGGGGACTGTACAGCCTCTGACTGGAAGTCCGTGCAGAGAGTGGTGAGGACAGCGGAAAAAATAATTGGGACCTCTCTCCCCTCAATCGGGGATATTGCGACCAAACGTTGCGTGTCTAAGGCAGCAGTATTATAAAAGACCCCACACATCTCCATCACGGACTGTTCACTCTGCTGCCCTCGGGCAAAAGATATCGCAGCACAAGGAGCAGAACATCAAGGTTCTGCAACAGCTTCTTCCCACGAGCCATCAGACTCCTGAATGCCATGTAATGGGCTGCCACCATTGTCTATTTATCCTTTTATCCTTTTTATCCATTTTATCCATGTTTATCCTTCTGTTAATTATCGTGTTGCACAGGGAGCCAAATGCAATGTGATTTCATTTGGAACTGCATATATCAATGTATTTCTAAATGACAATAAAGTTTGTTTGACTTTTGACTTTGAGATGAGTTTTTAAATTGTAGGGCTCTCCCAACATAGCTCTGAACTTGATTGATTTAGCAAAGATCAGCTGGATCTCAGGAATTTCATTGTTATCGATAGAATGTCATGTCATGTCATCCATTATGTCTTCCAAGTCATTCCTAGTTGATAATATTAGATACTAGACTAAGTGGGACCCGTTGGGTCCCAGCATCACAGAGCTAGTATGGGTGTTGTGGGCTGAAATGGCTGGTTTCCAGAGGGCTCGTATGGACATTGTGGGCCAAATGGATTCTTGGACTGATGGCTCAGCCACTCAAGCCTGTTGTGCTGGCAGCTCACTCTCTCACAGCTGGTGGGCTGGCAGTTGACTCACGGCTATTCCTTGAAATTCCATTTCAAGCAGTGTGCAAGGCCATCAAATTCAAGTGCAGTTTCTTACCACTTCAAGCAGGGTGCAAGGCCACCAAATTCAAATGCAGTTTCATACCATTTCAAGCAGGGTGCAAGGCCACTAAGGCGAGTTGTGACCTCTCCCTCCTCCATCTTGCAGAGACTGAGCCATGCCCACATTTCTGAGTTTTATGTCCCACCCTCTACGACAAGAAGGGTCATGGCCTTCATGGCGTGATTGACAGGAGAGAGAATCTCAACATTTTTTAAACACTCATAACTCTTTTATTTTTCATAGATGGGAAAAATCCTCTGCATGTGATGAGCGGAGGAGGACTCTGAGTAAGATGGCCAAAAACCACAGCCATACGTGGTAGCACTTTGCTCTAAAATCAATATAAAGCACAATCAGGAAGTGGTCAAGATTAGACTTTTAATTATCTAGGCAAGGCAACTTTAATTAGGCAAGGCAACTTTAATTAGGCAAGGCAACTTTAGCATTTCCAAACCAAAGGCAACACAACTTTAGCATTTCCAAACCAAAGGCAACCCAACTTTAGCATTTCCAAACCAAAGGCAACACAGCTTTAGCATTTCCAACCCAAAGGCAACACAGCTTTAGCATTTCCAACCCAAAGGCAACACAGCTTTAGCATTTCCAAAACAAAGGCAACAGAGCTTTAGCATTTCCAAACTATATTTTCAAACCACATTAAGGGCAATGACAGGCCAGTAAAACCACTCACAGTTTAGTAGACATATGTTCAATGTTATTCACAGCTCAGACTGAGAGACGTAACCCTCTCGCTCCCCCATCTTGCAGAGACTGATTGAGGCACTCAACACTTCCGGGTTTTATAGCCCCTCTGGAAGGGGCGTGGTCTTCAAGAGAGAGAATCTCAACATTTTGTAAACACTAATAACTCTTTTATTTTTCATCGATGGGAAAAATCCTCTTGTCCTGTGCAGTGGAATGGGACTCTGAGTAAGATGTCCAAAAATCGCAGCCGTAAGTGACAGCGTTTTTCTAAAATCAATATACAGATCAACAGGAAGTGGTCAAGATCAGACTTTTGGTAATATAGATAAGCCAAAAGCTATTCAGCGTGATGTTATTATACATGTAGTGCACAGAAGTTTAAGGAGAGGATTAGTAGGTGATCATAATCAAGAAGTTATTTGTTGTAGTAAATAAGCAAAAACTTTCTTCATTGGAAGGATGAATCTGTTCTCAAAGTGCACAGGTTTCAGACACCTGACAAAAAGAATCAGGGTTATATTTTGTTTTACATAGCAATTTATAATCTAGGACACACTGTTTTAAAATAACATAAAAACAAATAAAAAAGTACCATTGGCATTCAAGGGGAATTAGACTGATACTAAAGCGTGAGATTCATCGTGATCTATGGGGAGAGGACAGTGTAAAGCACCAAATAGACCCAAGCAGTCCTTCCAGGTCTGACAGAGGTTCACCTACACCTCCTCCAACCTCATCTATTGCATCCGCTGCTCTACTTTGCCAGATGATCTATATCAGTGAGACCAAACGGAGACTTGGCGATCATTTCGCCGAACACCTCCGCTCGGTCCGCAATAACCAACCCGACCTCCCGGTAGCAAGTGTAGCATCTCTTGCGGTTGCAAGGGAAAGTGCCCGGGGAAGGGGTGGAGTGGGAGGGAAGGAAATAATTGACAAGGGAGCTGCGGAGGGAGCGGTCTTTGCGGAAGGCAGACAAGGGGGGAGATGGGAAGATGTGGCGAGTGGTGGGGTCATGTTGGAGGTGGCGAAACTGGCGGAGGACTATGTGTTGTATGTGCCGGCTGGTGGGGTGAAATGTGAGGACCAAGGGGACTCTGCCCTTGTTGTGAGTGGGGGAATGGGGAGAGAGGGCAGTGTTGCGGGGTGTGGAGGAGACCCTGGTGCGAGCCTCATCTATAGTGGGGGAGGGAAATCCCCGTTCTCTGAAGAATGAGGACATTTGTGATGCCCTGGTGTGGAACCCCTCATCCTGGGAGCAGATGCGGCATAGACGGAGGAATTGGGAATAGGGGATGGAGTCCTTACAGGAAGCAGGGTGGGAGGAAGAGTTGTCCAGGTTGCCGTGGGAGTCAGTGGGTTTATATCGGATGTCGGTCAGGGATGTACCCCCTGCGATGGAGATGGTGAGGTCAAGGAATGGTAGGGTAGGACTTAAACTTGTCCCTTTACCTCCCCCCCCACTCCTTTCAAGGACCCAAGCAGTCCTACCAGGTCCGACAGAGGTTCACCTGCATCTCCTCCAACCTCATCTATTGCATCCGCTGCTCTAGATGCCAGCTGATCTGTATCGGCAAGACCAAGCAGAGGCTTGGCGATCATTTCGCCAAACACCTCAGCTCAGTCCGCAATAACTAACCCGACCACCCGGTGGCTCAGCACTTCAACTCCCCCTCCCATTCCGTATCCGACCACTCTGTCCTGGGCCTCCTCCATGGCCAGCGTGAGCAACACCGCAAATTGGAGGAACAGCACATCATATTCCGCTTGGGGAGTCTGCATCCTCTTGGCATGAACATTGAATTCTCTCAATTCTGTTGACCCTTGCTGTCTCCTCCCCTTCCCACCTCTCCCTCAGCCCTTGGGCTCCGCCTCCTCCTTTTTCCTTTCTTCCCCCCGCCTCCCCCACCTCCCATCAGTCTGAAGAAGGGTTTCGGCCCAAAATTTTCCTATCTCCTTCACTCCATAGATGCTGCTGCTCCAGCTGAGTTTCTCCAGCATTTTGTGTACCCTCGATTTTCCAGCATCTGCAGTTCTTTCTTTAACACCATTTAACACCATCATCATCATCGTCATCGTTGAAAACATCAACGGGCGCGGTGCCTTACAATGCTATGTACGACAGTGATCGCAACTTCTATTGAAGTGTGGATGGCCGTTAGTTCGCTAGGAGCTCATCCGCCTTTTAACAGGTCTTGTTGTTGATCCTGTTGGGGGTCCACAGCCCCCTCCTCACCTGGCAGACTAGGTGGTGGAGACAGTTTAGTCGCCGACTATCTGACCATGGAGCAGGTAGCACAGGATTACATGGTACCCGTGGCGGGAGGAACTCCCCCCCGATCTGACCAAGATCCATTGGATAGAACAAAAAAGCTTTATCAGAATCGTTGCAGGGATGACGAGTTACAAGGACAGACTGGAAAACCTAAAGCCATTCTCTTAGCACTGGAGAAGGTTGAGTAGAGATTTCATAGAGAGGTACAAGATTGTGATAGTTTTAAATAGGATCAATACAATGGAGGGGTCAAAGGACCAAAGGATATGGATTAAAAATCAGCAAAAGGTTCAGGGTTATTGCTGAAAATTGATTCAGATGAGTTTATTGGGAAAAAATGGTGTGGTCTACAATAAGATTCAATGGGCTGAATGGTTCTCTTCAGCAGGTCACTGTTCAATGGTTTCATGATCCTATGTACGGAATACAATTTTTAATTTTCAATATTGTATTTGAATGAAACCAGCTAATTGAAAGATTGCTGCATTTTTAATTATTACAAAATAGCTACTAATTAAATTGGAGGCTTATTTCTTTACTGAACTGGAGGTTAACCAAGATATGAGTTTTTGTGATAAAAATCACGTCAATATGAGCAAGGCATGAGGTAAAGATATGTGACTTGGTTAAGAGTCAAGATGTGATTTGCAATTTCTCTCTGCACTTCATCTTTAATTATAGTTGGTCAAATAACATGACTTTCCAGGACTATATGTCTGACAAATGTCCACAACTTAGAAAATAGAATATAGCATGGTACAGCACAGGACTTTTGTTCATATTGTCCACACTGAACATAATGCTGGATTAATCTCCTCTGCCTGCATGTGATCCATATCCCTCTATTCCCTGCACTTCCATGTGCCTATCTAAATGTCTCTTAAATGGCACTATGCCTCCACCACCAACTTTGATAGCACATTCCAGGCACCCATCACTCTCCGTATAAAAAACTTGCCCCATAAATCTCCTTTAAATTTTGCATCCTCTCACCTTAAAGCTATGTCTAGTCTTTGACATTTTTATAAAGGGGAAAAAAAGTTCTAACTCTATCCTATCTATGCCTCCCATAATTTTACATTCTACTATCAGTTCTCCAATCAACCTCCAGTGTTCCAGAGAAAACAATACAAGTCTGTCCAACCTCTCCCTGTACCTAATGCCCCCTATTCCAATCATTATTCAGGGGAAACCTCCTCAGCACCCTCTCCAAAGCCTCCACGTCCTTCCTGTAATGAAGCAACCAGAACTGCACACAATGCTCCAAATGCTCCTAAGTTAATCAGTCTAACTTGGTGAATGAACTTGGTGTCAGCTGAGTGAAACTTCACATATGAAGGGCTATGAATCACTGTGAATCATGTACCTTCACATGCCATGAGACTGAGAAATACGTTCTACAATGGGCATTTAGAATTGTCGTTTTGCTTTTTTTTTAGTTTGTGCACTCACACGCCTTACTATGATTTTAGACATAGACAATATTGTCCATTATCTATTCAATTTCTTCTTCAATATATCATGCAGTGAGAGTGGATTGGACAATTGGTTTTAAATTCCATGCATTGGTCTGGCAATGCATCTTCCATGCATTTTTGAAAATGTGGGTTTCCTACAATGATTCACATTACCCAATCCATAAAATGGGGGCTGATTGTTAATTCTACATAAGCAGTACACGTTTCTGAAAATGGCAAATTTTGGTTTGCTTATGGAGAGTACGTTTTCCATGAACCCAAGACAAAAATAGAGCAAAAGAACAATAAAAATCTGGGTTCTTAAATCTGCACTTGTAACTACAGTTGTTTAATGTATAGGTTGTGCTTTGTGCAGTAAGGGTGACAATGTTATATATCAATATTTTTCTGAAGCTCTGTCTTAACAACAAAATTATGAATCTTCTTATCATGATTTTGGTCACAGAGCATGCAAAAATTTAGACTGCACCGACCTGAAACAAGTGTGGTATTTTAATATTTAATGACCGGAAGCAATGAACATGCAATTCATTCAAATGCAATGTGTTGTGAAGAACCCTTTGATCGCACGTTTTGAGGTGCAAAAATGTGGGTAGCATTGTTAAACTCAGTTATGCTACTGGTAATGTTAGATTGTTAAATTCCTAATTTAATTTCTGCAAATTTAATTGCTGGCTCCAACATAAACTGAATTTGGAGAATTGGATTTCTGAAGTTTTCTCAAAAGCATTAGCTCCAGTACGACATAGTCAAAAATATTATATCCAGTGCATATATTGCCCATAAAAACCTAACACGTTGAACACAAAACACAGCCAATGCATAATTTAGAAGTGCATTGAACTAATCATATTTTGTGGTTTTGGGGATAATCCTGTTACACTATTGCAGGCTGCAGAAAGAAAATGCATTAAACTGCCACCTTTAAACAATGGGATGTTTTGGATGTTTCATTCCAATGGGATGACTGCCTGCTGAAATTGAGGTGGGGTGGATGGTGAAGGAATCTGAGCCATGCACAAGTAAAAGATCTCAAGGAAGAAATGTTTGACGTGACAATGAGCTCCTCGTTTTACACAATTCTCTAAGTTAGATGTGAAATTGTCACGTACAAGGTTTTGGAAGAATAATATCAGGAATGGTAGCACCTATCCGCGTTGCCTGGTGTTTGTGGCATCATTCAACAACGATCCTCAGCCAACAATGAACGATTCTACATTTCCCTGAACATTGTCTGCTTTGACCTGGTTTTCACACCTTACCCTTCCATATCTCTAGCATCCCTCTCCTCTGACTTTCATCTGAAGCAGGATCTCAACCCGAAACGTCACCCATTCCTTCTCTCGGGATGGAGCCTGTCCCGCTGAGTTACTACAGCATTTTTGTGTCACTCTCCGGTGTAAACCAGCATCTGCAGTTCCTTCCTGTACAATCTTTGTTATCTTGGTTTCACTGAGAGAAAAATACCCGGGTCCATTAAATCGGGACAGAGCCTTCTCAGAGTTGAATGCTCTTTGCATTTTGCATTCAGGAAATATAGATACAAGGATGCATAATCATTAACCAGAACAATTCAAACCAAAGAGGGAATCGTTATAGTTAGTACCGGTATTCCTTTAACATACGCATAATTTGAAATTGCCATACTGTTAAATAAGACAGATCTGTGTATAAACCATCGATTACATTCTTTTACAGGCACAAGACCCGGGATTTACAGTTGGACCATTTAGAACGATGCGTCACAAGCCACAAATTGAAGAATCTAGGCACTGGTCTAGAACAGGCAGTCACATTTCCGTGACCATCTGACACCTTCGATTTAGAAAAATAATACTTTGCCTGCAGCATACGTTTTGTGCTGAACCCAGTACTTGTGCTTGGGAGAATTCTGGTCTACAGCCGCTGAGACCCAGCATCGACCCAAGTAACTGTGTCGTTACTTGTCTCTGATACTGGTTTAGAAAAATCAGGATGTAACACCACCTCACACATATCGACACATAATCACCCCTGGATAAAATGTTATCGAATTATCAATTTGGTTGAATTTTCATGTCTGTTTAATATTGGTATGTGCCCCGGATAATTCTATTTGATTTATATCGGCTGTAAGTGGTGTGAGCAGACATCCTTGGTATGGTTTAACACGCCTATGGACCTCCAGCAGAAGACAAAACTCCAGGAAGCCATTAATCCAACAAATTAGAAACGAATTGTATTTCATGTACTCAGATCTCTACTAGACAAAGTAGCGACTTTGTTGTTAGGATGCGGGATCAATGGGGATCTGCCTTTCTCACAATTTATCTCGCATGTTGTGTAAAGCATCATGATGTTTATCTCTGCTTAATGAAAAGTAAAACAAAAATGCGTGGTTAGGGGCACAAAATGATGCAGCTGGCTTCTATCATTATCACACAAAATAAAGTTGATCTACGCAGATGGGTCGAATCTTATTGGAACTCCACGTTTTAAATCAACAGCCAATTCACGTTGGAAACGACTGGGATAAAACCGTTTCTTTTTTTGTGTCCTTTTATGTGTTCGGCATTAACCATATGCGAAATACTTCATCAATGCCAATACACCAAAACCAGGTGAATTTGGCTTGCTACGCTGATGGGGATGTAATGCACTTCCTAAAACTGATTTCTTTATTTTGAGAATGTAAACATTACACCTGGTACCTTCAAACCAGTCAGTGGACCATCAATTGAACACACGTGATCTATATTAATGTCCCATGTATTTTGTTGGATTCAATTCAGCAGCGAGGAGTCAAGCTCTTTGTGCATTTTTATTTGCCTGTACTTGGATACATTATAAAGGCAATCTGCTTTATTTTAAATGAATCTGATATGAGTAGGATAATAACTTCTATGTGTTATGCCGCAATGGTGTTAGTGTAATATAAGCCAGACTAATTCATTATAGCAGTGTTGGTCTGACAATGTATGTCATCTGATGCAATTGAAAGAGAAAGTCTTAATAACAAAAATGTCAGTGTTGCCAAGACATTAACAAGACAATCTGATAATTTCCAACGATCGTAATATCAAGTGGATAATCATTTCTTTGTTTCAATGCATCAACAGTATTAATGGGATAGAATCCGTGCAATTCATTACAGCAGACAGCACGGTACTGGTATGTCATCTTATGCAACTGCACAGGCAATAAAATGGTAAGAAAGTTTGTGCCATCATCTGAAGATTGCATTGTTCATCCACCTTCATAAATCCATGCATGTGAAAGATGAGGAGAAAATATTTTGTGGGACAGAGTCTTTTTTTCTCTCCCTCTCCTGTGAGATATTCATTCACCCAGAGAAAGAAGCCTGGTCACAGAATTAGCAGTTTCAGCTCAGCTGAAGTCGCTAGGCTGTGAAGGAAAGAGAAATTGACTAATTAGCAATGCGCACTAAAACTTGACGGTTCTTTATAAAGGGGACTGCTTTTCTAAGATGTTTGACTGCGCAGTCATTTACGCACGACAATTTTACAATAGCCTTGAGCCATAATTTTAAAACTCTCTCCAGCATCCAGCCCCTTCATGGTCACCCTTCACTGGCGATGCACGACCGTTTCTCTCCCCAACCGTGGTTTTCCTATTACTCTTGTTACGACTCACTGAATCCCAGGCCCAAGGATAATGATGTGTTGTTTCTTGGTAGCATAATTTGTCACACGTACATTTTTTTGCGAAAGCTGCTCTCAGACTTCTTGCTGGTGCTAATTCTGGAGACAGTATATCAAATGATGAACGACAAAAAAACCTCGCAAGCGTAACTGCTGAAGTTGCAACGCGTGGAGCTTGATCGGATACGGATTTTACTGGGGGATCGAAGCAAAGAGAAGGTAAAAAAAGGAGAGAAAAAAATATATAAAAGTGAAGATCTCTGATCGAAGTGGACGCTAGTTTGCAGCCCAGTGTACACAGGTAAGTTAGTGGCCTCGGCGTCGGTGACGAGTAGGAACACAGGGGAGATGAGGCGGTGACAGGTGCTTTGGTGAATAAACAAGATTGTAAGAATCCATTGAATCCATGGACAGGGGCCACTGCTAAATTTAAACAGATCCGTGCAAATGTGGTACTATGCACCATGGAAGCTCGGCGGCTTGACTTAGTAAGGCGCTGCTTCCGATTTTTGAAGTTTATTTCTGTTAAGAATCTGACCCCTGACGTCTGTTATTACACACGCTTAAAGCCAACAACTGTACGGGTCTTTATATATGAACTGGTCGTATTAAAAAAAACATCATTAGATAACATGCAACTTTAACTATTTCATTCGCGGTCCGCTTTAGAAAAAAAAACCTTGAACGCAAAAGGCTCGCGATTTAAACCTGATATGTTTCTTTAATGTTTATTATGGGGAACATGCGGGGTGACTTCCAATCGCGGTGTGCGGCTTAAAACCGAGCAAATATAAAGGGAAAATTAGCGGAAGGGTCTTAAATCCGGAGAGATTTCGCATACAACACGCGTCTTTTGTAACAAGAATAAAACATTTTTTTTCTCTGCCCTTTAATGAAGCGTTGGTCCGAGAAACCTCGCTTTACTTACATGGAAATTTTGTCACGGGGAATGAATGGCTATGAAATTGACTGTGTGAAATGTGTGCTCCCTTTTTTTTAAGGAGGTGTCCCAAGTTAGATATCATGTCAAGATCTGGAGACAGGACGTCCACCTTCGACCCTTCTCACAGTGATAACCTCCTACACGGCCTCAACCTACTGTGGCGAAAGCAGCTTTTCTGCGATGTGACTCTGACAGCCCAAAGCCAGCAGTTCCATTGCCACAAAGCCGTGCTGGCTTCCTGTTCCCAGTATTTCCGATCGCTCTTCTCCAGTAGCCAGTGCAAGGAGAGCACAAACGAATCGGGGAACCGGACCCCTTCCTCCCCGGCCGAGGATATCACCAGGTCCATCAATAACATCGTCCTGCAGGGCTGCTCGGCCACCGGGGTCTGCCTGGTGCTGGAGTACATCTACACGGCCAACATGACACTCTCGCTGGACACGGTGGAGGACGTGCTGTCCGTCAGCAAGATCTTGCACATCCCCCCGGTCACTAAACTCTGCGTCCAGTTCCTCAACGACCAGATATCGATGCAGAACTACAAGCAAATCTGCCAAATCGCTGCCATCCACGGGCTGGACGAGACCAAGAAGCTGGCCAACAAGTACTTCGTGGAGGACATCCTGCTGCTGAATTTCGAGGAGGTGTGCGCCATGATGGACTCAATGCCGCCACCTGTGGAGTCGGAGCTCGCTCTTTTTCAGATGTCCGTGCTGTGGCTCGAACACGACCGGGAGACCCGCATGCAGTACGCCCCGGACCTGATGAAGCGGCTCCGCTTCGCCCTCATCCCCGCCACCGAGCTGGTGGAGAGGGTGCAGTCCGTCGACTTCATGCGGAGCGACCAGGTCTGTCAGAAACTCCTGCTGGACGCGATGAACTACCACCTCATGCCGTTCAGGCAGCACTGCCGCCAGAGCCTGGCCAGCAGGTGAGAACTAACTAACGTGGCTTGCTTTGCTCAGTTTCAGGGCTCAACACAGTGCTTGCTTTGGCTTCCTGCTGGATTTGCATTAACCTGATCCCAGGTTATCCGGAAGTAATTGTAATAAAAAAACACACACATACACAAGCAGGGTTAGTATTTGCAAAACAAAAATATTATAGTTGAGGGGCGATGCAGTTAGACACGAAAAACGTCATAATTCACGCCCATAAATTGGCACAGAGGAGACGATCAACACTTAACCAACTTTCTCCTTACCTTCAGTGGCTGTTGAATAGGTTCACTAAGTTATCCTTTCCTGCACCCTCCCTCTCCCCCCTGGCACACATTCTCCACGGGGCTGATGTAGGAGAAATGCTTAGGCGGCATGTTTAAGATTTATGATCAAGCCACCAAAAAAATGGATTGGGCCCAGCGTGAAACATTCAGCAGCACCACCCCCTCCTCCTCCTCACTGCCCTCTTGTCCCAACAACATATATACCTGGATAATGTTGTGTGTGTCCAAAGCTGGAGCCACCTCCATTACTTATCCTTTCTCTGATGGTCCATTCCATGGTGCCATCTCCATATTCCTTTGGTTATGACGGGTAGTGAGTAGAGACCACAAATGACCAACATTTATGGGTGTCCAATAATTGAATGTTCGTGATGTGTTTGGTCTGGCCATGTGCAATGATCTTCAACCTGTTCCAAGTTGCTCTCCAGAGACCTATACATTCACTGGAAATAGGACCTTCAGTGATGTTGCAAATGACAGGAAGTAGTTGAATCATTAATTGCAGAAACTTGTGCCATATTAAGTGCCGCTGTACATGCTGCAGTCCCCAGATATGGATCAGCAGGTACTTAACATTGATTGTTAGTATTCGATCATTCATAGAAAAAAAACACAAAGTGCTGGGCAGGCAGCATCGCTGGAAGCAAATATACTTCAGCTTAGTTTCATTTCATTTAGCATGATCATGTGTACCGAGGTACAGAGAAAAACTTTTCTTTATCTATCGTGCTGGGATGCTTCTTAAGAAAAGTCACCTATCCATGCCATTCAGAGATGCTGCCTGACACGCTGAGTTGCTACTGCATGTGCAGTGTTTTCTGTGACTTGGCAAATGGTTTCAAAACATCTAACCTTATATAGAACAATGAAAGATCATAGGATTCAATCATAATCCATCTATATAATATAATATGTATTGTTGAAAAATAACCTATGAGTAAAATATGAGTAAAAGCACAGTCGTAATTCTATGAATATTAGCCTTTCATCCACAGCATTCTGCAGTTGCTACATCGGTGGTATACATATCTTTTAAAGTAATTAAATTACTGGAAGCAAGATAAAAGAATACCCTGTGTCTGACAGAAGTATTATCTTTTCTAATTTTCACATATTACGGAGTAATTTCTGACTTTACTTTTATGACTTAATACAATAATTTGTCATCTAATTTCCTTGCCATTTAATGGACAACCAAACAATGGTTACTGGTGGTACTATGCCTATTGACTAGAGGATCCTAAAGGGAAGGTGATGGAAGAGCAATTTCAGCATTTCATAAACCTTCATAATCTATGCATGTAATATTTTATTTATTAACAAACTTATTTAAAAATATTTTGTCTTGCAACGTAAGAAACCCTATTTTTAATTTTGACATCTCAGGACAATGGTTTATCAGGTCTTGCTAAACTCAAACTATGATTAACGAAAAGGTTGTTTTAGACATTTTCACCTTACCTCAGTTTAATTGTCATATTACAATACTTGGCATCCAACCTTTAGAAAATTAGTTCCTTTGGAAATTACTTTAAATGTAATTAAACAGTCAATGATTGAGATATGATCATGGTGCTGCTTTTGAAGAACGGAAAAATTGAAGGTGTAACAGATGAAATAAAAGTGTAGTACGAGAAAAAGCTGGGAACTACATGACACTAAGCCAACATCTGTGGTTGGAAAGTTACTAGAGAGTATTCTGAGAGGTAAGATATACATGCATTTAGATGGTCAAACGCTGACTCGAGATAGTCAGCATGGTTTTGTATGTGGGATGTTGTGTCTCACAAATCTGATTACGTTTTTTGAAGATATTACCAAAAGGTTTTGTAAGTTTCATAAGAGATAGGAACAGAATTAGCCTTTTTGGCCCATCAAATTGACTCCACCATTTAACCATGGCTCATTTCTCTCTCCCACTCAACCCCATTCTCCTACCATCTCCCCATAACATGTGATTTGAGTATAGGAGCAGGGAGGTTCTACTGCAGTTGTACAGGGTTTTGGTGAGGCCACACCTGGAGTACTGCGTACAGTTTTGGTCTCCAAATCTGAGGAAAGACATCCTTGCCATAGAGGGGGTACAGAGAAGATTCACCAGACTGATTCCTGGGATGTCAGGACTTTCATATGAGGAAAGATTGGATAGACTCGGTTTGTACTCGATGGAATTTAGAAGATTGAGGGGGGATCTTATAGAAACCTACAAAATTCTTAAGGGGTTGGACAAGCTAGATGCTGGAAGATTGTTCCCGATGTTAGGGGAGTCCAGAACAAGGGGTCACAGTCTAAGGATAAGGGGGAATTCCTTTAGGACCGAGATGAGGAGAACATTCTTTACACAGAGAGTGGTGAGTCTCTGGAATTCTCTGCCACAGAAGGTAGTTGAGGCCAGTTCATTGGCTATATTTAAGAGGGCGTTAGATGTGGCCCTTGTGGCTAAAGGGATCAGGGGGTATGGAGAGAAGGCAGGTACGGGATACTGAGTTGGATGATCAGCCATGATCACATTGAATGGCGGTGCAGGCTCGAAGGGCCGAATGGCCTACTCCTGCACCTATTTTCTATGTTTCTATGTTTCTATGACACCCACACTAATCAGGAATCTATCTCTGCCTTAAAAATATCCATTGACTTAGCCTCCAGAGACTTCTGTGGCAAGAAGACTATGGTGGACGGTTGCTTTTCGGACTGGTGAGCCCATTCCTGTTTGTTATTTATATCATTGATTTGGATGAGAATGTACAAGGCATGATTAGCAAGTTTGCAGATGACACTCAAGTGCGTGGTATTGAAGAAAGTGAAGGTGATTGTCAAAAATTGCAGCCGGATCTTGATCTGTTGGGCAGGTGGGCTAAGGAATGGTTGGTGGAATTTAACACAGAGAAGTGTGAGATGTTGCATTTTGGGCAGTCTAACAAGAGCAGGACCTACACAGTGTTGCAGAGAAGAGTGATCTGCGAGAGCAGGTACATTGTTTCTTGAAAGTAGCATCACAGGTAGATAGGGGGGTCAAGAAGTAATTTGGCATATTGACCTACATCCGCCAGATTATTGAGAATAGAAGTTGGGAAGCCATGGTGCAGTTGTTTAACGCATTGGCGAGGCCACATGTAGAGTAGTTTTGGTCACAATGTTATAGGAAAGATGTTGTCAAGCTGGAAACAGTGCAGAGAAGATATACAAGGACGTTTCCAGGACTCAAGGGCCTGAGCTATTGGGAGAGGCTGAGCAGGCTAGGACTTTATTCCTTGGATCGTAAGAGGATGAGGTGTTATCTTATAGAAGGGTATACGATTGTGAGAGGAATAGATCAGGTTAAAGCACAATGTTTTTTGCCCCAAGTAAGGAATTTGAGAACTAGAGGACATAGGTTTAAGGTGAGGGGGAAAGATTTAATAGGAACCGGAGGGGTAATTTTTTTAAACAAAGGGTGGTGGGTATATTAAACGAGCTGCCAGAGGAGGTAGATGATGCAGGTACTATCATAACATTTGAGACATTTGCATAGATACAAGGATAAGATAGGTTTAGAGGATTATGGGCGGGCAGATGGGACTAGTGTGGTTGGGACATGTTGGTCGGTGTGGGCAGGGTGGGCTAAAGGGCCGTTTTCATGCTGTATAATTCTATGACTTTATAACACTATGAATGTTGGAACATGAAATTTTGCTATCTATGAGCTTGCACTTCCAATCTTCCTCATTAGCAATGGCACAGTTTGAGGCTCTGCATGAAGGGCAGCTATGTAGGAAAAGAGGAAAAATCAGAGCGTAAGTCATATCCAGGCCATGGTCATGACGTTCCCAATGGCTTGGTCATTATTGCAACAAACTTGGAATCATGCCAGCAAATTGTGCTGTGAACCTCCAACAGTGAAGTCGGAAGAATCAGCAAGGACAAAGATATTTTACAGATGTTCATCTTTAAAATAAATGCAATCTGATAACAATAATCGCTATGGTAACCCTTCTTGTTTCCCAAGTGCACACATGCCTGCTGGTTTATTATTAACAAATCACATGGGCAATGTGTTATTTTTAGTAGCTCAAAACTACTAGAGATGCTAAAACTACCTGCAGAGATGCTAAGACATGATTGTCCCACAGGTAGTTATTGCAAAACTTTTCAGCATTGCATGGTACATTGTGGAACATTCTCTAACAGCTCAACTATTATTAGCAGTTTTATAAAACCAACTTGTAGTAGTATATCTCTAACAATTGATAATGATATGAAACAAAAAATAGGTATTAGTATAGATGTCACCTTCTGGAAGGCTAGGATATTTTTTTATTTAATTATTTATAATGCCACTAAAACAAAGCAAATTTGGTGCCATTGGATATTTCTCTTTTGTATTCATAGATTAATATCAACTTTATATCAGATTTGTGAGATTCATTATTCTTCATTGAAATAAATCATGAGAATGGAGCATTTGAAGAAATCTTTTTTGTGGTATTAGCATGTTGTCATGCACAATTGGGATGATATTTTATCAAGATTTAATGTAAGATTAGCAATGAATACATACCAAAAGCCATTATATATTGTGTAGGTGTAATATTGATCAGCTTACATATTCAACTTGAGTTAAAGTCACTTTTAGCAATAAGATTTCGGAAAAATTATTTATTTTTGTGGTGCTCAGAAGAAAGAGTGTGTTCTCAGTCATTCAACATCTCAGGAATGATAGAAATGTAGAACGCAGGAGTCCATTTATCATCATGTCTGTTTCAATTAAAAGCGATCTACCCAGATTAATCCCGGAATCCATTCGGCTGGCAGGTCATGGGTCTTTAAGTACACATCTATGTACTGTTTAAGTGTGAAGAGCATTTCTCCCTTTATCACCTTTTCAGGCTCTGAGATCCAGGCCCATATCTCTCCCTGGGTAAAAAGTGCTTTCCCTTTTTTGCTTCTGATCCTCATACAAAGTATTTTAAAACAATGCTCGCTGTTTTTTGACCCATCGACTAAGTAAGATCTCCTTGTTTATCTGGATGCTTAATAATTGAATATACCTCTCCATCATCATAGTCATATTATTATTATTATTATTATTATTATTATTAAACGTTATTACAGACTCAAGGTCCAGATAAAAGACAACATTACATAGAATACATTGCATATAAAAACACAATGAATTACATATAAAAGCTTAGTAAATTACTTATGAGCACCATAAATTATATACAGAAACACAATACATGGTTTAAGATCCGGAATTAAAAAAAGATCAGTGTCCGACAATGAGACAACTATACCAATGTCTCCACAGCTGGGATTGATAAATTGATACTACATGGAAACAGGCCTTTCGGCCCAACTTGCCCACACGTCCCAGCTACATTAGCCCCACCTGCTTGCATTTGTTCCATACACCCACCATACTCTGTGTGAAAACGTTACCCATCAGATTCCTATTAAATCTTTTCCCCTTCACCTTAAACCTATATCCTCTGGACCTCAAATTACCTACTCTGGGCAAGAGACTCTGTGCATCTACCTGATCTATTCCTCTCATGATTATGACATTGTCCTCCATCTCTCTTGTTTCAAAGAAAACTACTCAAGATTATCCAACCTTTCATCACATTTACACTTTCCCAGTCCTGGCAACATTGTTGTAAATTTCTCAAAACATGAGCTTATTTTTAATTAACATCAGTAAATTAGAACATATGGCCATTGCCACTTTGCTTTCTGTAGGATGTCACTTTGAGACAATTGGCATTTGCCTTTCCAACTTTACAATTGTGAGTCCAGTTTAAAGGTGCTTTACTATGTCCATAAGTGGCTGAGAAATTTGTTTTGGAACACTAAGAAAATGCAACTTTGAGAGGCTGGGATAGAATGAACAGGAAGGACCTATTTCCCTTGGTTGAGATGTCAGTAGTTGAACTACCAACGTTAGGTGACCTACCTACATATTTTTGACTGAAGGCTTTTAAAAAGTACTTGGATATGCAGTTGAAGTGCTGCAATCTGCAAGGCTATAGACTTACAGATGGAAAGTGAGGCTAAATTGTAAAACAATGGGCCAAACGGCCTCCTACTAAGGTGTGAGTTTCCATGTTTTCCATGGCTTTCTGGTCATTGGTTTCTTTATTACTAGATTGGAATCCAATAAATATTTTGTGTACATTTGATTTCATGATATTCACTGATTGTGTTAAAGGGATGATTGAGTCTTGCATGATTGGCAGTCTCACTATGGTCAACACACTGTTTCACAGAGTTAAGGGAACTGAAATTATTTCTGCTTATTCAATGCGACCCTAAGAACCGGAGGGAAGGTTGATGAACGCATTCAGAATAACTGCATTCATTATTGCTACATCTTTTTTACTTCAGCACTCCCTCTTGTGCTACCATCAGATAATTTGACAGTTTTTCACCAGGGTGTAAAGGAAAACGAAGTTGGCCTCAAAGTGGCAACCATTGAGAGGAAGTTAAAAGCATCCTTGCAGGTCTCCTCAAATGTGCAAAGGCAGTGATGAAGTGGAGGAAGAAAATTATTTGCCTCAGTGCTGGCTGCAATTCTTCTCTTCCTTGCACCCACTGTCTCTCTCGTAGATAACGTTTCTTTTTTTTTAATGTCTCTTTTTACATATATATAAGTTCTATTTTCTATTTGTTTATACCTTCCCCGGCTGCTGGTGTTCCTGATGTCAGCTTTCAGATCTGCTTTCTTTACTGACTCATTCCCAATTGTATAAAGCAGAAGGATGCTATTAGGGGCTTACTGCCATCTCAGCATCATCGCATAAGTGAACAGGCTTCTTGTAAACTATACATCCTATTGTTTGGATGTCTTATTGTTTAGCACTAATTTACACTTGCAGTCACTCCTAATGTAATTCGTATGGAGTGTCAAATTTGCTGATAGCAGCAAACGGAGAAGAGTTAGATAATAAAGATGAAGCAATAATGCAATTGCTCTGAATACAAAGGTCACAAGGTCATTTCATAGGCTGAGGAAGCAATCAAATTTCATTAAATCAGGGAAGATTAAAAAGGTTATCTCCTTTGGATTTTAAAATGGCATGTATCAGTAAAATGGGTCGAAGGAAGTATTTTGCATAAAAACCAGTGTAGAGTAATGAGAGGGTGTGTTTTATATTCAGAAAGTTCGAGAAATTATCTTTTCTTTGGTGCTCCCAATGGCATTCACCTCTTGCAGTCATTGTATTTCAGAACATCTGCAGCCTGTGATTTACCAAGAGGAAGACCACAAAATGCCCATGATTTTCATAAAATCTCTTGCTATCTGCTTGGAATGGTCATTGCAAAATTGCTCACAAATTCAGCTAATCTAAGAACCAAGGAGCTTACAGAAATTTGGTGACTTTTGAACAAGAGTGGCACATAAATATTCAGAAAGGATCTGTATTGATCACTTATTGAGTAGGGAACAGAGGGAATTGACAAGGAGCTGGCAGAGACATAAAAATTGCATTTTCGATAATAGGATTGGACTATTTTTTCTGATTTCTTTTCTTCCAGCAGTTAAATTATTTTTCATTTCCTCCACTTTCATTCTAAACGATTTGAAGTACATAACACTTAGTTTAATGCAGAATAGATGTTTTAGTGTTTCTTAGTGAGCATATTATTGAAACCATTCATTGTTTTTATGTTCTTTAAATCATTTGCACACATTTCTGATGATCTCTTCATTTCTAACGCTGATCCAGAGGAAATATCAGCCTTTGAAGAAGTGCTCATAAAGTGATCCATTTTCCATTTTGTTCCCATGGAAAGATCTTCACTGAATGTCTTCTGCAGATGACACAAATAAAATATGGAACCATTCGATGTGGCAATGGCAGAGTTAAAATCCTAACGTAAGATGTTACCAGGTTGAATCATTTTTTATTTACTGTACTGCAGTTGCATTAGTCTTAATAAAATGAATTTCATTAAATGGGAGGACAAGCGAATAGGCAGAACGGCACACATATTTAACATGCTGAAGAACAGCAAGATCTTCTGATGTAAGGAATCCCAGTTCTGGATCTAAACATTTCTCAACACTGATGATGCATATCCCACACCAAAACCTTTCTGTTTTTGGTACATTTTGCTGCAATTTTAATGTATTTTATTGTACATCTCAAATTTACCGATGATTTGCAGAAAACAGACCATGCCTACATTGGTATTTATGCACGAGCCAGTTAGGATTATAATGAGCAGATTATAATTGAGGAGATTAATGTGAAGTGAAGTATTCAACTGAGAAACTTTACAAGCACTGAAATAAACCCACAGAGTGATAGATTCAGTTTTCTCCAATGAATGGTGAAATCCAAAAGCAAACTTCTTAAAAATGTGAGTGAAACACAGGGGAATCAGCTGTTCCGATGAAGGGTCTTAGACCTGAGGCATTTAATGTTTCCTTTTCTGTAGAATTTGCCTGATCCACTGTGTTGTTCCATCAGTTTTCACCTGTGAAACAGTATTTCACAATAAAAAATATTATTTATTTCTAATACAAGCCTACACATGTCTTGCTATCCCAAATTGAATAATTTACAACAAATCTGTCAAGGGAGATCTTTACTTAAACTCATTTTTACTACAAATTCTACTCCAAATCAACTATCACCCCAGCTACCTTGACTATCCCTCCTCCTACCCTGACTCTTGCGAAGATACCTGGCCTATGGGCCTGTCGCAATATGGCGATTTTTTAGGCAACTACAGGCGACTGCCGAAAAATTTTCAACATGTTCAACAATGGTGTCAATTTGGGCTGTCGTAGGTTGTCGTAGGTGCTGTCGTAGGTTGTCACCAGGTTAACGTAGGTTGTCGCCAGGGACGTAGGTTGTCGCCGCTGCTGATTTTGGTGAATTCCATTGTCCTGGTCGCTGGCAGTCACCTAAAAAATCACCTAAGTGGGACAAGCTCATTACTCCCAGTTTCTTTGTCTCCACTGCATCTACATGATGCATGAGATTTGTGTGATCAAGTTTACTATAAATTAACAAATAAATTCATTTGCAAATCAGGCAGTATGTTTATCAGAAAAATATAGCTAAGTACACCTGCCTCAATTTCACTGTTCTTAGTGTGTCTCCAAGAAAGAACAAAGGAGTATTTTAATCTATACCAGTGACCTTGCCTTGATTGCATTCAGTATTAAAGTGGTTAGTTTTCTTGATTCTTTCAGTAAATTGGAAACATGCAGAATCAACTTGGCTTGAATAATAATAAATCAAGGTCAAACTGAGACTTGAGTCAACTATGATAGGACACATTTCTCATACCTCACCCAAGCAGAATATTCAGATATAGTTTTGGAAATATCAGTTGCCAGTTATTTCATGGATAATATTAATCATGTCTTTAACAAATGTCATGTACAGGTACTCAGATGCTCCCTCACAGACAGAAATGGTGGAAACACAATCATTGTTTGTCCAATTACTGACTAATTCCCATAATAATAAAGGAATGATTTAATACATGTTTACTGCCAGGGTGTTTAGAACATAAGAAACACAAGAAATTAAAGAAGGTGAAGGTGATTCAACCCCTTGCTACTGCCATTTAATAAGATCATGATGACTCTTTTTATATCGGTAACATATGCTTGCACTAACTCAATATCTCTGGATTCCCTTAAAATCTTGAAATCTATTGATATGGGTAGAGAATACTAAATCCTATCCTTTGCATGACTAAATTTCTTCTCATCTCAGTCTTGAACAAGTGACCCCATGTTTTGAGACCGTGGCCTCTTTTACTTGACATTAATACATTGCTCTACACTATCAAGCCACATGGAACATTTTTTAGATTTCACTGTTATCCTCCGATTCTTTGAAAATGAAGAGAGTATACAATTAGTTTAGTTAATTTCATGTCAGTTCAAAATTGAGGGATTAAGAGGTGCCAAAATCTGGTCTCCAATATGGCAACAGTAACTCAGGGCCCTGTTTAGACATCCATAAACAAGGAGAGAGTGCTTATGAATTATTTTCTGTGCACAAGGTTTACATCTTGGTACAACAGAAGGGGTTTTCACTTGCAGATTCCAGTTATATTGTCACCCGAGCAGCAATGTTAGACGGCCCTTGGGGGCTTCAATTGCAGGCGTAGATTTCTCCTCCTTTGCAAGTACATATAATTTGGCATGTTCTTCCAAAATAAACTAATCACGTCACAGCACTAGTTCAGGCAAATAAACCCCTCTTGGATGACCCCCCTCACAAATGATTTCAGTCAACAGTTTTAGAAGTTTCATGGCACTCTTATCAGCTCGAGCAGACCCACCAGTCACATTCACATCATGGAAATTCACACAATTAATAAAACCATCTCCAAAAACATCAAGAAATCCTCTCTCTTTACCCTGCATTGTATCCTATAATTTTCTTTGCCTTCTATTGAATCATTAAATAATACTAAGAACGTGACTATTGACTTTGATCATCTACTCAAAGAGTTATTAATACTTCAGTTTTGGAAAGCACTCCACTCACTTCATGATCAACACATTTCATTGCAGACTGAGCCTATCACATGCTCTTCATTCCATTCTTTGCCCTTCGCGATTCAATCATTGGGAAATGCAAAACCAAAAAATAAACTACAGGTCTGGATATCTGAACTAAAAGCAGAAATGGATGGAAACGTTTTATAATGGATGAAAGAGACTAATGTGGCTTCTGACCAGTACCTCTGACAAATATTCAACCACTTCCTCATAACGAAATCCCAACAACATGATATCCCACAGTGGAGCTTTCTCTAGCTAGGATTCCTCAGCATGGTGCTGAGCTATCTGCCCCAGCAAAGCTACACTGGCCAGATCTGCCAGAGGACCAAAGCCTCCCCCAGTCCCCTCCCCCACTCCCCTCCCCACCCCCCTCTCCTCTCCCTCCACCCCCTCCACCTCCCTCCCCCTCCCTTCCCCCACTCCCCCCCCCCTCTCCCCCCACTCCCCCTTCTCCCCCCCTGTGTGTGTGGGGGGTGTTAGTGACATTGCAGGCCTCCCCCACAACCATGTGTTGAGGGGACGGGACCCAACGGGTCCCCCTTGGCCTAGTTTTACCTTAAAGTGTGTAGGAATTGACTCAGCACATTCAAAGTTGAGGTTGGTAGATTTTTGAATTATAAAAGAGTCATTAGAGAAATGGAGACACAGAAAATGGGGCTGGGGGCAAAGGTCAGATCAGCCATGTTATTACAAAATGAAAGAATCTCAAGAGACTGCATTGCTTCCTTATAACCATATAACCATATAACAATTACAGCACGGAAACAGGCCATCTCGGCCCTTCAAGTCCGTGCCGAACAACTTTTTCCCTTAGTCCCACCTGCCTGCACTCATACCATACCCCTCCATACCCTTCTCATCCATATGCCTATCCAATTTATTTTTAAATGATACCAACAAACCTGCCACCACCACTTCCACTGGAAGCTCATTCCACACCGCTACCGCTCTCTGAGTAAAGAAGTTCCCCTTCATGTTACCCCTAAACTTCTGTCCCTTAATTCTAAAGTCATGTCCTCTTGTTAGCAGCTTCCTGCTGCTCCTGGTTTGTTTACGCTTATGATGTCCTTTTGCTGGCATTTGCTTGCTGACTTGAGACAAATGAGATGGATAAAAGACAATATAATCCAAGAGACTGGCACATTTCCAGAGTCCAAGATTTGTTTATCATTGTACATGCAACTTTTGAGTGCGCAACAAGGCTAGCAGCATGGTAAATGTCAAAAACAACATAAGGAAGATGAAGAAGTTATGGTTTGTGCCCTAACATGGTTTTGCTATTTGTGAAAATGTATTCACATTTTTTTTAATAAAAATTTATGAAAAAAAATTGGATTTAGTTTAAGAATTACATTTTGATGATCACTGATCTAGTGAAGATACTGGATTGCTGACCTAAACTAAACAGATGGCCCCAGGTTGTGCTGAGCTGGCATCCTAAAAAGGCACAATTAGCATCAATACTGTTGAGCTCAGGCCTGGATTTTTCCTCCTGAAGTCTCCAGTGACCTCTACCTGAAGTGTATACATGTAGACATTTGTTGGGAACAGAACTACATTCAGATACCTTTCGACTAGGTATACAGTTCATCATCAAAATGAGGAGTTAGGAAAAAAAAAACTGGCAGAGAAATAAAAAAAAGTTATTTGCTTGTTTACAGTTTTCAAATTTCAAAGCATGGCACAGTGGCCAGTGGTAGAGTTGCTGTTGTACAGTGCCAGAGAATCGGGTTCGATCCTGACCATGGATGCTTGTCTGTACGGAGTTTGTACGTTCTCTCCATGACCGCGTGGGTTTAGCCTGGATGCTTCAGTTTCCTCCCACATTTCAAAGACGTACAGGTTTGTAGGTTAATTGGCTTGGTAAAATTGTCCACGATGTGTGTAGGATAATGTTCATGTGTGGGGATCGCTGGTCGGCGCGGACGCTGTCGGCTGAAGTGCCTGTTTGCATGCTGTATCTCTAAAGACCCTTACCTCAAAAATCAGAAGGTCCATTTCCAAATGGATAGGTGGCAATTCTAAACCAGACTATGACTTTTTGTGGCGAAATAATGATAATGACAGTCAATTCCACATTCATTTTGCATAATAAAACTCTTTCAATTTTCTTTGAACCCTCTATGCAGGATTCGTTCCAGTAAGAAACTCTTGTTATTGGTCGGTGGATTGCCTCCTGGTCCAGATCGACTTCCAAGCAACTTAGTTCAGTATTATGACGAAGAGAAGAAAACATGGAAAATACTTACAAGTAGGTGTGAGCCCAAAATCATCCCATTAATTTCTGAGTGTGACCTTTGGAAACTACCCTGCATTGTTGAGCAAGGGATCTGGAATCGGTGTAAGCTTTGATTGTCCTTCTGACCATCTCAGTCATCCTTTCTGCAAGTGACTCGTAAAACTTTTGTGTTGGTTGTGCTCAATTACTGTACATAATTAATTCCACTTCAGCAGTGTCGCATTTTAAGCTAAATACTTCTCAGAATTACTTGGTCTTCAGATAGACTCAAAATACTGCGGCAACTCAGAGGCACAGGCAGCATGTCTGGGGAGAAGGAATGGGTGACGATTTGAGTGGAGACCTCCTTTTTGAGACTCTGGTCTGAAGAAGGGTCTCGACCCAAAACATTACCCATTCCTTCTCTCCAGAGATGCTGCCTGTCACACTGAGTTTCTTCAGCATTTTGTGTCTATCTTCAATTTAAACCAGCGTCTGCAGTTCCTTCCTACTCACTTGGTTTTTAAACAGATTCAATTTTTGTTCTTTTGGTAAGCTATTGTTGCTCATGACTGATTGATCCTGTCTGAAATACAACGTTGCGGGAGTCCTTAAATGAGATCAACCCACTTTAATGACAGTTATCTTCAATCATTTCTTCTGAAAGATTTAGGCTTTTGCCAAGTGTTCTGAATAATATTTTGCTGTACTCAAACCATAGAAACACTGGCCAGATCTACCAGAGGATCAGATTCAATTGGAATCCGTGGCCTCTGATTTAGTTTGGAGATACAACGCGGAAGCAGGCACCGAGTCCACGCCGACAAGTGATCACCCCGAACATTAACACTATCCTACATACACTAGGGACAATATGCAATTTTACCAAAGCCAAAGAACCTATAAGCCTGGACATCTTTGGAGTGTGGGAGGAAACCGATCTCCCAGAGAAAATCCATGTGGTCACAGGGAAAACGTACAAACTCCATTCAGACAGCACCCATAGTCATGATCTAACCCGGGTCTCTGGGACAGTAAGGCAGCAGCTTTACTGCTATGCAACTCTGCTGTAGATTAATAAAGTCAATCTCATAAATATCATATTATTGTGAAAAAAGTTAACAAGTAGTTACATGGTCAAAGGGGTGTGTTCCAAGGAGTATTTTAAGGAATAAAAGAGATCAAGAGGTATCTTGGTCGACGTGGCCAAGTTGGGCTGAAGGGCCTGTTTCCATGCTGTATAATTCTATGACTCTGTGACTCGGGGTGGAGAAGCAGAGGCAGAATATTGTGGAGCTGAGGACTTTGGTAGTTGCATTTAGCACAATTAATAGTGAAATGATCACTTGTGGGGATAATCAAGAAACTAGCACTGAATCAGTGCGACTGAGATAGTGATTGAAGACTAAAAAAAAGAGTAAGATGGTCAAGGAGAAGTTTCAACAGAATGATAAGAATAAAATGGTTAATATCACTAATAATAATAATAACATATAATTACTGCAAATTCACATTAAATGTTTAATTGCCAGAAACAAGATTTCAGATAGCTTTACTCATGATTCCAGCATCTGCAGGCCGTTGTATCTGCATTCTATTGCTCCACTAAGAAATCTCCTCAAAGTATGGCCATTTTGAAGATGTTCCCCTCTCTCTGATCAAAGTTCCTCAGACTCCCTTCTACAGTGTCTCACTGCTCTCCTTCTGATACCTGTGCTCTCCTGTTCTTTGGCCATGTTCTGACCCAGACTCCCTACTACAGTCACGTGTCTTTTCTCAACACTTCATGCCATCTTGATCCATGTCACTTCCAGCTTTGTTTCTTGACATCCCAATTGTGGCCTGGCCAACATCTCAGGTACCTATACTCCATCCATTACTTTTCCCAACCACATCCCTCCATGTCCTATGATCTACACTATCCACTGTGCATCAATAGCTTTTAGTCAGTAGCTCTGGGCTTCACTCTCCCATTCATGCCTTGGACCACACCTCTACTACATCTTCTGCCAGATCCATGGCGACAACCAAAGCTTCCTTTCCTAAGTATCCACTGATGATCATAAATGTGCACGCCTTCAAACTAGAACTCCCTGTACAAGATGCTGCTGAGGCTACTTGCTCCACCTCCCACTCAGGTACATAGACTGGAAAGGATTTGAGGGATATGGGCCAAACGCCAGCAGGTGGGACCAGTGTAAATGGAGTGTCTTGGTTGGGCTGAGGGGTCTGTTTCTGTGTTTTATGATGCTTAGACTATCAAACAACAATGACACCTCATGCACCTTATCATCCCAAGTGTTGTCAAATTTACATGTTACTGTGTCCATAAACATTATAAACCATGTAAAATGGATATACAGATGGTGATGTCATATAGTTTTGGTATTTAATTTCAAAGATGATGACTTAATTCAGGCAGAAAAAGGAATCAGTTGCTAGCTGTAAAAATTTAATTGATTGAAACATCGGCTTAAAAATAACTCATAAAGCATAATTTGTATTATGATGTGATTAAGGAAACAATTATGGTAGATTGGTGACAGGATACTTAAGTAGTTATGAACTAGGCAATATATGATACTGAAATTTCACGTTATATTTCCCCTTTTTGAGAAGATGTGTAAAAGCTCTGTGATGGTGCCATCACATCACTGACAAAAGGCTTGGAGATTTAAGGTCACGTTGAAATTGCTCTACAGGAAAGGAAGATGTAGAAAAGGGATTAAGGGGGATGTGAAATATATTCCCCATTTACAGTTCAGTTTATTGTCACGTTTTCCCAGTTATTAGATTTTGATTTAACTCTTGGGACTAAAGGAATCAAGGGATATAGGGATAAAGCAGGCCGCGGTACTGATTTTGGATGATCAGCCATGATCATATTGAATGGTGGTGCTGGCTCGAAGGGCCGAATGGCCTACTCCTGCACCTGTTTTCTATGTTTCTATGCTTCTATGTTTCTATTGTACAGTGAAAAGCTTTTGTTGTGTGCTTTCCAGTCAGCAGAAAGACAATTCATGATTACATTCAAGCCAATTACAGTGTACAGATACATGATGGGATATCTGAGAGGAGTTTTAGAAGATCAGTTAAAATAAGAAATGTTGCTGTAGGAATAGAGATTTAAGAGTGTGGAGCGATTGTAATTTGTGATTGTAGATCTGCTTCTGTGACTAGCATGCAAATAATCATCTGGGTGGGCCCCATTTTGGGAGCGCCTGTTCAGGAATTCTAATTTGGCCACTTTTCTTCGACTCTCAGACTGTGACGACCCTAATCTTGCTGATATACAGGTAATTAATTGTGGGTCATTTTCATCCCCCCCAGCCTTTCCTTTAAGCAAACTGAATGGCATTTAATGCTCAGAACTTGCCAGGAAAACATCTGTTCAAAAGTTTTATCAGCAGTGAATCATTTTAAATAATCTGAGCAAAACATTGCTATTTTGTCATTGTGTCTTCTGACGATTGTCATTACTTGTTTAGTCTAGTATTCAAAAACATTAGCCATTTCTCATTATGGTTTGTGAAGTTACTGCATAAATTGGATGCTTATTCAAGCAGAATGCTTTAAAAAAATCCTTTGACCATATTTAAGACATAGAGCTCTTTAAAGGCTCAGAGGTCTTCACGTGATTGTCTGATGATGGGATTTAACGGATAGAGATTAATCCACAGGAAGCTCCCTGGTATTGACTGACATCTATTACAAACCCTCTGACTCCCACAACTATCTTGACTATACTTCTTCTCACCCTGCTTCTTGCAAAGACTTTATCCCCTTCTCCCAATTCCTCCGTCTACGCCGCATCTGCGCCCAAGATGAAATGTTACATACTAGAACATTGAAGATGTCATCATTCTTTAGGGAATGGGGGTTCCCCTCTTCCATCATAGATGAGGTCCTCGCTCGTGTCTCCTCAGTACCCCACAGCTCTGCCCTTGCTCCCCCTCCACCAAGTGGCAACAGAGACAGTCCCCCCCAGTCCTTACCTTCCACTCCATCAACACATAATCCTCCGAAATTTCCGCCACCTCCAACGGGATCCCACCACTAGTCACATTTTCCCATCTCCACCCCTTTCCACCTTCCGCAGAGACCGTTCCTTCCGCAACTTCCTGGTTAACTTATCCCTTACCACCCCCTCCCCAGGTACCTTCCCCTGCAACCGCAGAAGATGCAACACCTGTCGTTGTACCTCCTCCCCCGACTCTGTGTAGGGACCCCGACAGTTCTTTCAGGTTACGCAGAGGTTCACTTGCACCTCCTCCAACCTTATCTACTGCATCCATTGTTCAAGATGTGGACTCTTATACATTGGCGAGACCAAACGCAAACTGGGCGATTATTTCGCTGATCGGAACACCTTCGCACAGCCCACATGAACTAACCTTATCTCCTGGTTGGTGGACACTAATTCTCCTTCCCATTCCTATACAGACCTTTCTGTCCTCGGTCTCCTCCATTGTTAGAGTGGGACTAAATGCAAATTGGGGGAACAACATCTCATATTTCGCTTGGGCAGCTTACAACCCAGTGGTATGATTATTGATTTCTCTCACTTCATGTAGCCCCAGCATTCCCTCTCTTTCTATCCTTCCCCCACACAAGCCACTCTGGTTTCTCATTTTCACCTCACAAACAGCTTACAATGGCCTGTTTCCTTTATCATCAGTACTTTTTTACATATCTTTCATTTATTGGTCTTTATCTCTCCACATCACCGTCTATATCTGTTGTTTCCCTTATCCCTAACCAGACTGAAGAAGGGTCACGACCCGAAACCCATTCCTTCTCTCCAGCGATGCAGCCTGTCCTGTTGAGTTACTCCAGCTTTTTGTGTCTATTCCCGGCATTGAGGATGACTTACTTACACTTGTGCTTTGCAGGCTTGGAAGAAACATAGAAATATAGAAAATAGGTGCAGGATTAGGCCATTTGGCCCTTCGAGCCAGCACCGCCATTCAATATGATCATGGCTGATCATCCTAAATCAGTGCCCCGTTCCTGCTTTTTCCCCACATCCCTTGATTCCATTAGCCCTAAGAGCTATATCTCTCTTGAAAACATCCAGTGACTTGGCCTCCATTGCCTGCTGTGGCCGAGAATTCCACAGATTCACAACTCTCTAGGTGAAAACGTTTTTCCTCATCTCAGTCTTAAATGGCCTACCCCTTATTCTTAAACTGTGACCCCTGATTCTGGACTCCCCCAACATCAGGAAAAAATTTCCTGCATCTAGCCTGTCCAATCCCATAATTTTTTAATATGTTTCTATAAGATCCCCTCTCGTCCTTCTTAATTCCAGTGAATACAAGCCCAGTTGATCCATTCTTTCATTAGCGGCTATCGAGGTCAGTGAGAGAACTGCTGACTCTTCCAATGACACGGGAGGTGATTGATGATGGGGCAGCTTGTGGGTAATTTGTGAAGGGGTCCACATCTTCCCTCATTTAAACTTCTCTGTGCTCCCAGTGCATGGCCTTTAGATTTCCAAAATCATTGCAAATGCTCCTTCTCTGCATTGAACGATTATAGTCTAGAGATTGCCAGGAGCCACTGGGAGTGCATCAGTTAGAGGTATAGAGCCACATAGCAGGGAAACAAGCTCTTCAGTCCAAAACAGTGTTTAACATATATGCAAATCGTGTCCACCATCTACCTGGTAGTCTCTTTGCATCTTAGAATGCACAGTCACAGACTGCACAATATATTTGTGAATTTTGTCCACAGTCTACCTGGTCGTCTCTTTGCATCTTGAACTAGTATCTGTTTCTGGAGACCATAGTTGGGCATGCGATCATTATGACCCGCACAATGTACCCGACCAAATGAAGCTGTAGTTTGTGTTGTTGGCCTGGGAGAGGACACCATTGTTGTTTCACTTATTCTTCCAGTGAAGTTGCAGGATTTTGCAGAGACATTGTTGGTGCTGTTTTCCAGTGTCTTCTGATGCCCGCACTGGAGGTAGTCCAGATTTCAGAAGCATTTAGGAGGGCAGGGACCACAGTTGCTCTGTGGATCATGAGCTTCATGTCACATAACCATATAACCATATAACAATTACAGCACGGAAACAGGCCATCTCGGCCCTTCAAGTCCGTGCCGAACAACTTTTTTCCCTTAGTCCCACCTGCCTGCACTCATACCATAACCCTCCATACCCTTCTCATCCATATGCCTATCCAATTTATTTTTAAATGATACCAACGAACCTGCCGCCACCACTTCCACTGGAAGCTCATTCCACACCGCTACCACTCTCTGAGTAAAGAAGTTCCCCCTCATGTTACAAGACATGCAGGTCTTGGTCTTCAAATATCCTTTTTCTCAATCGACCAGTGTCTGTGCTGGTGCACTAAGGACGGTGGTTGAATTGCATCATTGATGTCTGCCTTTGGTAAGGGGTAGCTGCATAGACATTGGAAGCAGATCACATTATCCAGCGATACCATTAACTTATTATTGAGGGAATTAAGAATTAACAGGCCTCTGTAGTTGAGGACATATATTTTACCCATTGTGAATGTAAGGCCCATCCTCTAATCTGTTTCAGTGAAAGTGTCGATGATGGCTTGGAGCTCTTCTGAGTATGAGCAACTGCAAATACCATCTGCATCCTTCAGCTGGACAACTAAGTATCGGATGACCTTGATTTGGGAGAGTCGTCACCATAGGATGAATTGCTTCCCATTCATTTTGAAGATTAGCTCCACTCCCATGGGAAACGTCAAATGTGACATGCAACATGGCAACAAGACACGTTGAGAAAAATGTTGCAGTAATAACGCAGTCTTGCTTAACTCTTATCTCCACTAAGAATTAGTCTGATTCATACTGGAGCATCCACGATGCTGAGAATAGCACGTACAATGAGTTGGTCATACTGCAGGTTAAGCGGCCAGAAAGGGAACAGGTGGCCATTAGCCAGCGTAGCAGTAGGCAGATGGTGCAGGAGTCTCCTGCGGTCATCTCCCTCCTAAACAGATATACCATTTTGGATACTGTTGGGGGAGATGGCTCATCAGGGGAAGGCAGCAGCAGCCAAGTTCATGGCACCATGGGTGGCTCTGTGGCACAGGAGGGGAGGAAAAAGAGTGGAAGGACTATAGTAATAGGGGTTTCAATAGTAAGGGGAATAGATAGGCGTTTCTGTGGCCGCAAACGAGACTCCAGGATGGTATGTTGCCTCTCTGGTGCAAGGGTCAGGGATGTCACTGAACGGCTGCAGAACATTCTGGAGGGGGAGGGTGAACAGCCAGCTGTCGTGGTGCACATTGGCACCAACGATATAGGTAAAAAACGGGATGAGGTCCTACAAGGCAAATTTAGATAGCTAGGAGATAAACTTAAAAGTAGGACCGCAAAGGTAATAATCTCTGGACTCCTATTGGCGCCACGTGCTAGTCAGAGTACAAATAGGAGGATATTGCAGATGAATACATGGCTTGAAAAATGGTGCAAGGGGGAGGAATTCAAATTTCTCGGGCATAGGAACCAGTTCTGGGGGAGGTGGAACCACTACAAACAGGACGGTCTGCACCTGGGCTTGAAGGGAACCAAATGTCCTTGGGGGAGTGTTTGCTAGTGCTGTCACGGAGGATTTAAACTAATGTGGCAGGAGGATGGGAGCATGAGCAGAGAGACAGAGGGATGTAAAATGAGGGTAGAAGAAATAGGTAGCAAGGTGAAAAGTAAAAGTGGCAGGCAGAAAAATCCAGGGCAAAAATCAAAAAGGGGCACTTTTCAACATAATTGTATAAGGGGTAAGAGTGTTGTAAAAACAAGCCTGAAGGCTTTGTGTCTCAATGCCAGGAGCATGCATAATAAGATGGATGAGTTGAATGTGCAGATAGTTATTAATGAATATGATATAATTGGGATCACGGAGACATGGCTCCAGGGTGACCAAGGCTGGGAGCTGAACATCCAGGGATATTCAATATTCAGGAGGGTTAGACAGAAAGGAAAAGGAGGTGGAGTAGCGTTGCTGGTTAGGGAGGAGATTAACACAATAGAAAGGAAGGACATTAGCTTGGAGGATGTTGAATCAATATGGGTAGAGCTGCGAAACACTAAGCGGCAGAAAACGCTAGTGGGAGTTGCGTACAGGCCACCTAACAGTAGTAGTGGAGTTGAGGATGGCATCAAATATCAAATTAGAAATGCGTGCAACAAGGGTAAAACAGTTATAATGGGTGACTTCAATCTACATATAGATTGGGTGAATCAAATTGGCAGGGATGCTGAGGAAGAGGATTTCTTGGAATGTATGCGGGATAGTTTTCTAAACCAACATGTAGAGGAACCAACGAGAGAACAGGCTATTCTAGACTGGGTACTGAGTAATGAGGAAGGGTTAGTTAGCAGTCTATTGATTGCAGAGGATTCAGCCGTGACAATACATTGAGGAGGGTTGGGGGTCTGGGGATGCAAGTCTTATGCTAGTCTCTTAACAGGAAGCGTACCTTTTTTTCAATAAAATGAAGCATACATATTGAAATTGATTGATTGATTGAATAAGTTCATTGGCTAAGTATTCACATACAAGGAATTTGCCTTGGTGCTCCGCCCATGTGACAACATGACATACAGTGACAGTTACGAATTATACATAAAACATTAAACATTAATAATAAAACATTATTGATTGTTAATTAAAACATGTTAATTTAATAAAATACCAGAGCAAAAGGAGGCTACAGATTTTTGGTTATTGAGTAGAGCTACTACTGGTGAAAAAAACCTGTTTTTACGTCTGGCTGTGGCAGCTTTGACAGTCCGGAGTCGCCTTCCAGAGTGAAATGATTCAAAGAGTTTGTGGCCGGGGTGAGAGGGGTCAGAGAAGACCTTACCCGCTCGTTTCCTGGCTCTTGCAGTGTACAATTCATCAATGGAGGGAAGGTTGCAGCCAATAACCTTCGCCGCTGATCGGATGATTCGCTGCAGCCTCCAGGTGTCGTGCTTGGTGGCTGAGCCAAACCAGAACATGATGGAGAAGGTGAGGACAGATTCTACGATGGTCATATAGAATTGGACCAGCATTGCCTGTAGCACATTGTGCTTCCTCAGCTGCCGCAGGAAGTACATCCTCTGTTGTGCCTTTTTGACTGTGGAGTCGATGGTCGCCCCCCCACTTAAGGTCCTTGGCGATGATGGTTCCCAGGAACTTAAAAGACTCCACAGATGTGACTGTGGTGTTGTTGATGGTGATTGTGGTGAGTGGAGGGGGAGTTCTCCTAAAGTCTACAATCAATTCCACTGTCTTAAGAGCATTGAGCTCCAGGTTGTTGCGATGCTACCAGGACGCCAGCTGTGACACTTCCTGTCTGTAGGCAGATCCCTCCGCATCCTGGATCGGTCCAATCAGGGTCGCGTTGTCCGCAAACTTGAGAAGCTTGACAGAGGTGTCTGTGGAGGTGCAGTCATTGGTGAAGAGAGAGTAGAGGAGAGGGGAGAGTACGCAGCCTTGCGGTGCTCCTATACCAAGGGTTTGCGGGCCCGAGATGTGCTTTCCCAGCCTCACATGCTGCTTCCTGTCTGTCAGGAAGCTGGTGATCCACCGACTGAGGGGTTCAGGCACAGTCAACTCGGAAGGTTTGGAGTGTAGTAGCCCTGGTACAATGGTATTGAATGCAGAGCTATAATCAACAAAATCCTTGCATAGGTCCCCTGGTGGTCTAGGTGCTGGAGGATGAAGTGGAGGCCCAGATTGACTGCATCATCCACAGACCTATGGGCCTATATGCAAACTGCAGAGGGACCAGCAGGGGGTTTGTGATATTTTTCAGCTTGGCCAGCACAAGCCTTTCACGGGTCTTCATGACTACAAAGGTCAGTGCAACAGGACTTAAGACCAGCAATCCTTGCCTTTTTGGGTACAGGGACAATAGTGGAGACTTTGAAGCAGGCAGGGACAGTACAGGTTTGCAGGGACTGGTTGAAAATGTCTGTGTAGACCTATGTCAGTTGTTCAGCACAGAGCTCGAGAGTAGAGGGGGAAACATTGTCCGGTCCTGGAGATTTCTGGCTTTTCTGTCTTCTGAAAAGCCTCTCCACCATCTCTATTTTTATTATTGATGATGGAGAAGTGATGTTGTGTAGCGCGGAGGGTGTGGGTAGTTGGGTGTGAAGTGGTGATTGGAGACGGGTGGGTAGGAAAGGGTCCAGTCTTTTCAGACTGGAGTCTTGCTTTAAGTATGTGTGAAAGGATGGGAAAGGGTCCAGTCTTTTCAGACTGGACTCTTTCATGGTCATTTGATTCTGACAGCATGACCCCAATTGCAATTTTCAGGCACAGAACATGGGCAGTGCTCTGTGGATGTCCCAGGGCATTTGTTCATGCTACGGGTTTGGGATCATCAGATGTGTTGCTCCCGGTCCCACAAGATAAAACTGGCAACTGGACGAGCAAAACATATGGGGCAGAAACAGAATGCATGATTCTGAGGCCAATTAATAAACCTATTGAAGTCTTTAGCATGTAGATATAAGGAGCTGCAGATGCTGTTTATTTGAGGTAACCAAGTGGTGAACCCGTGCAAGACTGACCACCACTATGTTTCCAATACAATACAATACAATACAATACAATACAATACAATACAATTTATTTGTTGTCATTTGAACCTCATTGAGGTTCAAACCAAATTTGGTTTCCACAGTCATACAAACAAGAAAAAGAACCAAGACACGACACAATTTACACAAACATCCATTTCAGTGAATCATCCTCCTCACTGTGATGGAAAGCAAAGTCTTATCTCTCCCCTGCACTCCCAATTCTCCACCCGATGTCAAAGTCAAAGCCCTCGGCGGGCGATGGTAAATAAGACCCGTGGCCATTAAGGCCGCGCGGGGCGATGCAAGGCCGCGCTCTGGGTTGTGCTGTTGGAGCCACGGGTGGGCGCTAGCAGGTCCCGCGGCCATTAAAGCTGCGCCGGGCGATGTGAGGCCCTGCTCCAGGTCATTTTCAACCTTGCAACTCGGGCGGGAGACGTTGCCACCGCGGTAGCTCCGAAAAGCGGTCTCCCACCAGGGGCCCGCGAGCTCCCGATGTCGCCGTCCACCGGACCCGCGGCTGGAGCCTCCAAATTTCCGGGGTCAGGCCACAGCAGCGAGCCACCACAGCTCTCCACGCTCCGAGGCCAGCCAGCCCCATGATGGTAAGTAAGTCCGCAGGCTCCACGACTGGAGCCCCAGGTCGTTCGGTTGCAGGCCGCTCCATGGTGCTAGGCCCCAACGACAATGGAGACCCGACAGAGAGGTCCTCCGTAACAATTTCCCCCACCCCCCACCCCCCACACACATACCCAGCTAAAAAAAACACTATAACTACACTCAAACGAGACAAAAAATAAAAAAAGACAGATGGACTGCAGAGGCCGCTGCGACGTGAGTCGCGCCGCCCACCCATGCCCTCTTGGGCCTTATTGTTTTCACTGCTGCCAGATTTGAACTGCCAATTTGGTTTGCCTTAGGAGCCAGGAAAGATTGAACTTACGTGTATTTAACCATATTTTTCCCATGGTTTGCTCCCAGCGGACAGGTTGCTTGGGTTTCCCGTTGTGAACTGTGAGCAGGTTGCAAAATCACTTCAAGAAACAACTGCAGATGCTGGTATACAAAAAAAGGCGCAAAATGTCGGTGTAACTGAGTGGGTTAGGCAGTATCACTGGAGAACATGGATAGGTGATGTTTTGGTTCCGGAAGTTACTTCAGACTGATCGTGGTGAGGTGGGGCGGGAGGGGGAAAGCTGGAAGAGAGGAGCGGCATGACAAACTCTGGTAAGTGATCCGTGGTTACAGGTGAGGTATTGTGGGGGTGGGGGGGTGGGGGAGTGTTGGTGCTGATAAGCAGATAGTTGGACAAAGGCCAGAGGTTAACAGACAAAAAGTGTGCGATAAGAATAGAAGATGTGCAAATTGTGAAGCCAGAGCAAGGAATGTAGAGGAAGGAAGAAATGGGTGCATGCTCGGGGTTGGGCACAGGGTAGAGAGGGAGGTGGGAGAAAGGAGGGGAGAAGAGAGGGTGGCGTCTGCAGGTTAGTTATCTAAAATTGAAGAATTCAATGTTCATGCCCTTATTGTAAGCTGCTCAAGAGGAATATGAGGTGGTCTTCCAGTTTGCGTGTGGTTCACTCTAGCAACGAGAGGGCCCAGGACAGATACGTCACTATGAGAATGGGTAGGGCAGATAAAATGCTTAGCAACTGGGAGAACCAATCGTCCTTGGTGGACCGAGCGGAAGTGTTCAGTGAAACAGTTGCCGAGTCCACGCAAAATCAAATTCACTTTGTAGCCATTGCAGACACAAGTTATAGCTTGGATCTAGACATGTGCTCATCATTTGGCTGTCTGCAATGCTTAAGACCTTCATGCCATTAGTAGGAAAACGTTTCATGGCTTTGCCTGAGAGGGGTGGGTTTCTGCTCCACTGCCTATTCCCATCCACAGAAGTACCTTATTATATTGGAAAAAAAACACTGAAATTGGTCCCTTTATGTTCCGAAGGCAGCATGGCGGCCCTCAGCCTGAATTTCCATTTTCATCCATGTTATCAAGGAGTAAGCTGAGCAAATAAAGGCAATTTCATTTCTGCTTCAAGCATACATTATGAGGTAAGTCACCCTGAGGCACTGTCATGGAGGGATAAAAATAAACTAAAACTGGGTCAAAAAAGAGGAACACTATATTTTCTCAAAAGCATCACCAGAAATGCCCAATTAGTCTGCACATGAACAAAATTATACTGCTAAAAATTATGCACTGAAAATTTGTGTTGATGAAATGTTAGTCTATAATAATCAGCAGCACTCCAGGAAAGTGATATTAGCCTGCTAGCGATATTAGCAAATGAACGTTTAAAACGCTTAATATGAAAAGGTTAGTGTCTGCTTTAAAATAGTGGCAGAAACTGTTATTTGAAAGCATTGACCATTAGTCCACTATCATTAATAGCAGTAATATCCTGGCTGTAGTACAGTTCCAAAAGTGACTGCAACTGTGGGATTACTGAACATCAAAATCCATCAATTGTTGTGGGATGTCAGGCTCAGTAAGTGATTTGTCTCATGTGGGCCATGAAAGTTTAAAACATTCTGTGTGTTGTATTTGGTATCCATCACCTTGATGATTACTTCGTATTAAAAAAGAACATTTCAGACGCTGCTACAGGGCAGCAGAGTGAAGCAGTGGTAGAGGTGCTGCCTTACAGCACCAGAGACCCCAGTTCAATCCTGACTATGGAGGCTGTCTAAACAGAGTTTATACGTTCCACCTTGGACCACTTGGATTTACCCAGGTCCTCCAATTTCCTCCCATACTCCAAAGATACACACGCTTGTAGGTTAATTGGCTTCAGTAAAGCATGTAAATGGGAATAAGTGTGTTGGATGTGTATGGGGTGATTGCTGGTTGGCGTGGACTCGGTGGGCCAAAGGGCCTGCTTCCATGCTGTATAGTCTAAAATCTAAAGTCTACTTCACCCGGAGTTTTGCCTGTCAGCAACACTAACCTGAGATAGAAAAATTAGGATTGTGGCTGATGACTTTGGGCACCATATCTGAGGAAGGATGTGCTGGCCCTGGCGATGGACCTGAGGAGATTTACAAGAATGATCCCAGGAATGAGTGGGTTTAGATGAAGGGGGGGGGGGGGGGGGGGCTCAATGAAACGTACAGAATAGTGAAAGGCTTGGATAGTGTGGATGTGGGGAGGATGTTTCCACTTGCGGGAGAGTCGAGGACTAGAGGTCATAACCTCAAAATTAAAGGATGTTCCTTTTGGAAGGAGATGAAAAGGAATTTCTTTAATCAGAGGGTGGTCTTCTTCTTTTGTGTGGCGTGCACAGCCTAAAATTGTTGGACAACTTGTTCTATTTGATCTTCCATTTGTGCACGTCTAGTTGATTGCATTAGACGAAACAGGGCGGACCACATGAAGGTTGCAATCTTCCACCCCAGAGGGTGGTGAATCTGTGGAATTCCTTGCCACAGAAGGCTGTGGAGGTCAAGTCAATGGATATTTTTGAAGCAGAGATAGATAGATTCTTGATTAGGACAAGTGTCAGGGGTTATGGGGAGAAGGCAGGAGAATAGGGTAAGGAGGGAGAGATAGATTAGCCATGATTGAATGGCAGAGTTGCCTTGATGGGCCAAATGGCCTAATTTCGCTTTTAGCACTTATGAACAAAGCCACTAGCTGGCAGCATAGAGCACTTTAGTTACAGTCACAGTGTTGTTCAGCACAGAAATAGGCCATTTGGCCAACCACATCCATGCCATCCATCATACCCATCTATACCAATCCAATTTGATCGTAACCTTCTCCATTTTAGTTGTTTCATACGCTGGTGAGGGAAAAGATAGTGAGATTTGAGGGATGGCAGGGTGAGAAGGGATATTCGCTGGACCCAGGCAGACCAATGGGATCTGTCAAAGCGTCATAGGCTGGTAATGCATATGAAATTGAAGGGCTGATTTAAACACCAACTCTGAATCGACAGGCGATGTTTCAAGTCTAGACCCTTCTTTAAACTCAGTGAGTTATTTTGTGTAGGCATTGGGGATGCTGATTGCGACTTGCGTAAAATCAGAATACCATAGGTGTTAATGGAACATAACCCATATAAGTTGGGGAGTGTCTGTACCTCACTATCCTCAGATCCTGCTCAATCAGCCATGGCCTTCCTCACTCACCTATTAACAGTCTCTCTCGTTCAGAACTTGTATTCAACATTCAAATGCTCCACTGCACCCTCACATGTCGATATCTCACACCTCACACTCACTGCCAGCTTCTCAACCAAGACAGATGCATCACTGCTATCTAGCAGCAGCCTGGCCAAGCCTAATATTTGCAGTTTGAAGCACAGCATAAGTACTGCCTTAGAAAGTCATTGACCATCTCTATCACTGTAAGTTAGTGCCCAGTCACCCATGGTGTTGTGCTGTATGGCAGCATTAGGCCAGGCAGAGGCACGAGAAAGTCTGACACGAAAGGAGCAAGAACACCATTTGGCTGCACTTTACATCCACCATACTCATCTTTGGATACCCTGTGCATAGGAGAGAGGGCAGGGCTGAAGATGTCCTGGTTGGGTTGCTCTTGGGCCTGGCCAAGCTGGCCATCCGCAAGTAACGGTGCCAGGTGGAAGAGGGCTCTGCCCGAGCCAGTTGCCTGCCCTTTTCCCGGGGTTACGTCTGTGCCCGGGACTGGAGAGGGACTGCGCGCTGCCATGGGAGCCGTGGGGGATTTCCGGAACAGCTTAATAAGGATGGGGAAATAGTAATTTAAGGAACATTAGTTTTACTTGTATTGTGGTCGTGGGTTTGTTTTGAATAATTTAATATTCTACATATCATTGTAAATAGTTGAATAGATTATTTTTTGGTTAAAATAATATATATGTTTTTAAAAGCAGCAAGAACTGTGATTGATTAATGTTTGAATAACACTAAACATGGTTTGGTTTATAGATTTGGTCACAAATGTTTATGCTTTGAATTTGGCACAGTGTGAGCAAGACTAGCCACTTTGATCAATGGCCAAACTACAGACTAGAGACTGATTTTAAGGAAGCAGCTCATGTAATTGGACTGTGCTGTGATAAAATGTGGACTGTTGGTGGCTGGGGAACTGTGTAGTCTGATGAATTGCTCACTGATAGCCGTGTCAGAAGTAGTCTGTCTAGGTTGCCTCTTCCCTTCCTCCAACTCTTTCACTCCCTACTTCTCTTCACCATATTCAAGAGAAATGCGAACTCATCCTGATCAGCCAGTGTAAGGTTAGCCATTTTTTTGAGCTGATGGAAGTTATAATATTTCTAAATTGCTTAGCTGGACATTTTAGTCAAGGGCCGATCGCAGTGTTGTGGAAAGATCCCCACCATTGAAAGTGGGTGGAGAATGTGAACAGTCCACATACTGCCTGATTTCACCCGTTGTGTCATCAGTGTACAGATGCAGTGAGCCAGTAATCAAAACTGATTATTTTAACATAAGATTTATATATCTTTGGATAGTACTTGCAATGTAGAGATGTTAGTTTCATATACATTTTTTAAAATGCTTTTGTTTTGCAGTTGACTTTTTATTTAATGAACAAATTAGATCAAGAATGTCTTTATCTTGAAAAAATGATAATTTGCTTCAGAGATAATTCAATATATTTTCATAAACCCTTTACCAGTAACCATTCAATTCAATAGAAGGAAGGTGCGAAGTTGATCTTGAATACCGCCTGTGAAACACACTGCAGTTTCAAAATCAGTGTGAAGTTATGTTAAAGAGTTATTATTCAAATTTTTGCAAAACAAAAGTGGTCCAGTTCGTCAATGTCACGGTCCCGACCCAAAACACCCCCTGTCCCTGTTCTCCATGGATGCTGCCTGACCCGCTGAGGAACTCCAGCACTTTGTGTCTTTTGTTGTAAACCAGCATCTGCAGTTCCTTGTTTCTACATTGGTCCTATTTAACATCTCCACTGCCATGTCAGAGGAGTTTACAAATGTAGGTCATTACCCAGGTTGTTCCTGAAGTGCCACAAGTTTGGGAAAGAATAGTGGTGATCTTTCTAACCCATAATAATGTTAATAGTGATAGCATTGCATTGCCTAAAGTATTCTTCTACCCATCCTGGTTCATAGCATAATCTATGTGAAAAGCAGCAAGAACAACAAAAATAATTATTTTGTGTGGTTGAGAGAGGATTTCAAAAATATTGACAGGATGATATAGGTCCCCAAATAGTCAATGGGAATTAGGAGAACAAGTATGCTGGGAGATTGCAGAGAGCTGCAAGACTAATAGGGGATTTTAACTTTAACTATAGGCAGTCAGGATCAAATGTATCCCTTGACGAGTATAGGGGATTGAGGAGATACTTAAGAAGGAAATCAGGAGGGCAAAAACTTGGCATGTGATAGCTCTGGCAGATAGGGTTAAGGAGAACCAAGGAGATTTTATAAGTATCTTAAGGAAACAAAGGGTAACCAGAGAGAGAATAGGGACCCTCAGAGACCAAAGGAGTCATCTAGGATGGCACAGTGGTGCAGGGGTACAGTTGCTGCCCTACAGCACCAGGCACCAGGGTTCAATCCTGACTACGGGTGCTCTCTGTATGGAGTTTGTATCTTCTCCCCGTGACCGTGTGGGTTTTCTCCAGGTGTTCCGGTTTCCTCCCACACTCCAAAGACATACAGGTTTGTAGGTTAATTGGCTTTGGTAAAATTATAAATTGTCCCTAGTATTAGAATATGGGGTGATTGTTGGTCAATGCAGACTCACTGTGCCTAAGGGCCTGTTTCCGCACTGTATCTCTAAAGCCTAAAGCCCGTGTGTGGAGCTGCAGGAGATGGGCAAGATATGTAATGAATATTTATCCTCTGTTTTTACCGTAGAGAAAGATATGAAAGCTAGGGAACTTGGGAAAGTTAATGATTTTGATACATTTCATCACAATGTGTCTTGACAAATTTGTTTGAGTTTTTGACGAAATAAGCACAAAGGTTGAAGGAGGCAGAGCCTTTGATGTAGTCAAATGTCTTGGTGAAGTCCATATAGACTTTACCAAGACATTTGATAAGGTTGTGCATGATCGGCTGTTCTGGAAGGAAGCAGAGAGTGAAATGGTTTTTTTGTTTTAGACAGCACGGAAACAGGCCCTTCAGCCCACTGAGTCCGCACCGACCAGCGATGCCCACATATTAACACTAACCGACACACACTAGGGACAATTTATATATTTTTTAATACAAAGCCAATTGACCTACAAACCTGTACATCTTTGGAGTGTGGGAGGAAACTGATGATCTTGGAGAAAACCCGCGCGGTCACGGGGACAACGTACAAACTCCATACCGACAACATCCATAGTCGGGATCAAAACCGGCTCTCTGGCGCTGTAAGTGCCGTAATGGAACAACTCTACCACTGCACCACCATGTTTATGGACTGGAAGCCTGTGACTAGTGGTATGCTTCAGGTATTAGTGTTGGGACATTGTTGTTTGTCATCTATATCAATTATTTGGATGAGAATATACATGGCATGATTAGTAAGATTGCAGTTCTGGTTCGGGTTCTGGTTGAATACTGCGCAAACACCTCATCAGTGGTTATCTCACGCAGGTCGGAGTGAGTAGAGCAGTGATTACATTTTGAAGTGGTCCTTTTGACCAAGTTGAGGAGATCTAGTTGCTCAATCCCCTTTTTAAATTACAACATCGGGAGCAGCACGTGTGTCGAGTGGTAACATATTCCATTCCCTTATCGTCCTTGGGTAAAGGGAATATTGGTCGCAAATTTTATTGAAATTTAGCGAGTTGATGATGTAGGGACAGTTATTTTGTCTTGTTTCATGACAGTTGGTGCTGTGGAATCACGGGAGATTTGATGGCGTGATTTTGTGAATCTCCTAGTAAATTGCAATAAGTCTTAGCCTGATTTTGCGGACCTCTAGGTTATTCCACCCGAGAGGTCAGCATATTATTCACACTTGATTTACACTTGTAGTCATTACATACAAAGCGGGCTGCTCAGTGTTGTACTTTCTCCAGGGTGATTTTGTTGTTGTTGAAAGGATCCCATATGGCTCCACAATACTCCAATTTGGGCCTGACTAAGGACTTGTAGGCATTCTCGTTGACGGATGTACTACATGCGTGAAAATTTCTCTTGAGAAGGCCGGCAGTTCTATTTGCTTTGCTCGACACTTGACTCATATGCGTCGCCCAACTTAAATCTTTGCTTAATTCGACTCCTAGATATGGGTAAAGGTCGACAGCAAGCAATGTATGTCTACCTATGTTGCATTCTGATAAAAGTGATTTAATCTTGTGTGAGACATGCATGGAATGTCATTTGGTTGTATTGAATGACATCTGCCAGGTTTTTCCCCACTTACAGAGAGCATCCAGATCCTTCTGTAAGGACAAGCTGTGTTACCACCTTAACATTAGGTGTATCAAAAATTACAGCAGGATTTTGATCAGCTGGGCAAGTGGGTAGAGGGGAGTCAAAGGGATTTAATTCATGTAAGTGTGGTGTGCATTTGATGAAGTCAAGGACCTTCATAGTGAACATTTGGTCCCTGGGGATTGTTGTAGAGCAGAGGAATCCAGAAAAACAAGTAAATCGTTATTTGAAAGTGGTTTTGCAGGCAGGTAGGGTATTGAAGAAGGTTTTTGGCATGTTACATGATGTTGGTCAAGCCTCACTTGGAGTATTGTGTTCAGTTTTATGGGGATGAATGAATGAATACTTTATTGTCACGTGTGAAATCCTTCGGCAATAGTCACCACATAAAGAGTGCTTACAAAGTCATAAAGTACCCCGCGCCAGGTCTCCCTTTGTTTTCCCTCCTCTCTCTCCCTCACAGCAGTACCCCCACAATGGTCCTTCATTGTCCATTGTTCATAGAGGGAATACAGAGAAGGTTCACCAGACTGATTCCTGGGATGGCAGGACTTCCGTATGAAGAAAGACTGGATAAACCCAGCTTGTACTCGCTGGAATTTAGAAGATTGAGAGGGGATCTTATAGAGACTTACAAAATTCTTATGGGGTTGGACAGGCTAGATGCAGGAAGATTGTTCCTGATGTTGGGGAAGTCCAGAACAAGGGGTCACAGTTTAAGGATAAGGGGGAAGCCTTTTAGGACCGAGATGAGAAAATCATTTTTCACACAGAGAGTGGTGAATCTGTGGAATTTTCTGTCACAGAAGGTAGTTGAGGCCAGTTCATTGACTATATTTAAGAGGGAGTTAGATGTGGCCCTTGTGGCTAAAGGGATCGGGGGGTATGGAGAGAAGGCAGGTACAGGATACTGAGTTGGATGATCAGCCATGATCATATTGATGGCGGTATAGGCTCGAAGGTGCTGAATGGCCTAGTCCTGCACCTCTTTTCTATGTTTCTATATTTCTATGCTCTTCCCACTCCCTCATGGTGGTCCCCCCATGCCATATCCTCCTTTGTTCTTTCCCCCAGCAATGGTCTCTGCACTCCGCGTGGTCCGTCCTACTCCGTGGGTCGGTGCCATCATCGACCACACACCGACCTCCCCACTATCGCTGCCAGGTCTCTTCCGAACCAGGCCCCAGATGTGGGCTCCACTGGCCCAGGGTCTGTCGACCGTGAACTCAAGGACCTAAGCTATAAGGAGAGGCTGGGTGGGCAAGGACTTTACTCCTTGGAGCACAGTACGCTGAATGATGATTTTATAGAGTTATAGATGTGTTTAAAATCGTGATGGGAATAAATCAGGAGAAGGCACTGTCTTCTCTCCAGGGTAGGAGAATCAAGACCACGAGGGCATAGGTTTAAGGTGAAAGGGGAAAGATTTCTAAGGGACAACCTTTTCTGCACTGAGTGTGGTAGATATATGGAACAAGCTGCCAATGGAGGTAGTTGAGGCAGGTACTGAAATAACATTTAAAAGACATGTGGACAGGCACATAGATGGAAAAGGTTTAGAGGAATATTAATCAAACATGTGCAAATGGAACTAGCTCAGATGAGACATCTTAGTCAGTGTGAACGAGTTTGGCTGAAGGGCCTGATTCCATGCTATATTATTCTATGCTGTTGCAGGGTATTTTCCTGGGAGTCTGCCTCAGAACCATGTGGATGAATTCCCCTGACAAGAGTTTAAAAGGTGCTGCATGGGGAATGTTGTCAATAGGCGTGCATCTGGTGCTGAAATCCTTCATCTCTATGAAAGCAGTTTGCAACCAGAAGCGGCTGTGCGCATTTACAAAATGACACAGTTCAACCTGGAAATGATCAAAATCATGTTCCACAGAGAAAATAAATTGATTTTCATATGCATTCTGCTGAATGAAACCATGGCACATGTCCACATTCATAAGTCTACAAGTTTAATTTTCAGCATGTAATCCCTTTGACATGATGAGTATATTGTTTGCTGTTTGCCGTGTAATGTTGGGAAGACCAATCTCCAAGAAATTTCAAGCTCTTTGAATTCTATCAGGAGAAGTATCAACTGTGGCCTAATTTTCTCCTTTCTTTTTTGTGACATTGATGTTTCCAAAAATGAACGGATATTCTCCAAGGTGAATCTTTGCTAGTTAGAATGAGACAGACAGCATTTTGCTGTTTTCACTAACGTACACCCAAAGGTTACTTAACATTGTTTGTTTTTAAATGGGATGGAGATGGTACAGCTGTTTAGTGGTTTGCAATTTAACCATATTTAACCATGTTTCGTAATTATAAATCCATCCATACTAAAATTTGAACTCAGGCCATCAATGTAGTTTAGTTTAGAGACACAATGTGGAAACAGGCCCTTTGGCCCACCTAATCCATGCCAACCAATTATCAAACTGTACGTTATTTCTATGTCATCCCAGTTTCGCATCCTACACATTAGGGGCAATTTATGGAAGTCAATGAACCCACAAACCTGCACGTCTTCGGATTGCAGGAGGAAACCAGAGCACCCGGAGAAAACCAAGGCAGTCACAGGCTGTGCAGACACAGTGCAGACGCTGTGCAGAAAGCAACCGTAGTCGGGTTCGAACCCGGGTCTCTGGCGCTATAAGGCAGCAACTTTACTGCTGCACCACTGTGCCGCCCATTTTACTTAATGCAAACAGAAATAAAGCATTGAATATCAGGAAGCTTGGTTAAATCAACAAAATCTAGGAACATTCAAAACATAAACATGAAAACTACGGACGAGCTGGTAATTAAGTGAAAATTGGAAATGCAGGACAATACTAATGTAATTTGATCCAATGGCTACTCTTGGCAAATTAAAAAAAGCATGAAAGGCATGTGAGCTACCTCAGGAATAGCTGTGGGATGCCAGTGCTTAATTTCCTTATCATATCAACATTTCAAATTGGTACTTCTGAAAAACAGAAAGATCTCCTAAATCTCATTTGGGAGAAGAGAAAAGAAAGAGTTAAACAAAAAAGAGAAAAGAGAGTCAGTCATCCATTACACCAGCATGATGGCTGAAGTGACAAGCATTGTGCTGTCTGGCTCAGTGTAAAGCCCTTTGTGATGCATATTTCTGGAGAAAGGGAAACTAGTTTATGACTTTTTCTTTGGAATGCAGTTTATACTTCCTGACCAAAATACGATATAAAGATGTGTCCAACACATATTTTGTGAATATTTTTGTATCCCTGTAAATAACAAATATAAATATTTAAAATGTTTTAGTCATAGGATGGGTACATTTGTGCAGCCTATGCCAGTATTAACAGACCAACTATTGTGTGCACAAAAATTAGTGTGCCAGTCATTTCCTTTCAGATAGTTGCTTCAGGAATGTTTTCAGGCAACCCTGGATGCTTGGAATCCATGACCATCTTGGATGCCTTTTGGCTCTCTTAAAGGTACAATGACTTTCTTTAAGTGAGCCATTTGGTTGGAAAGGCATTGTTGCTATGTTAAATGGGCAATGCATATCAGGAAAAGTTTTAAACGGAGCAGAAGGGAATTTAAACAAACTGACTAGTCCTCAGGGAGAAATATGTAGCAATAGAAAGAAAAATCCATTGGCCACAAAATTCAACTTTCTACCTTTAAATGTGTTAAAATATGGTGTCTGATATGGCTACATGCAATGAAATAAGTCATATGGCAGACCACGTGGCCTTGATAGAGTGAATGTTTCATAGAGGATGTTTCCACTAGTGGGAGTGTCTATGGCCAGAGGCCACAGCCTCAGAATAAAAAGACGCTCCTTTAGAAAGGAGATGAGGAGGAATTTCTTTCATCAGAGGGTGGTGAATCTGAAATTCATTGCCACAGATGGCTGTGGAGGCTAAGTCAATGGATTTAGGCAGAGATTGACAGATTTGTGATTAGCAAGGGTGTCAAGGGTTATGGGGAGAAGGCAGTGGAATGGGGTTGAGAAAGAAAGATAGATCAGCCATGATCGAATGGCAGAGTAGACTCGATGGGCCGAATGGCCTAATACTGCTCCGAGAACATCTGAAGTTATGAGCATGATGAGGGTGATAACATCCGCAGGGTGCAAGCGTCGTAGATGATCATAATGACGGAGACACAAGGAAGTGCATATGCTGGTATAAGAGCAAAACACAAAGTGCTGGAGTAACTCAGTGGGTCAGGCAGAATCTGTCAAGGGTACAGATCGGTGGCATTTTATTCCAGACATTTCTTCAGACTGGTGAGGTCATGTTTGTGATGTCAGTCAGTGACCAATGTTTGTCCGCACACATTACTGATTTGATGCCAGTGCTAAACATTTTAGGGTTCAACATTGCAGTTGTCCATCCCTCAGAACCTCACACAGATGAAAATGCAATCAGCTGCAAGACCTTTACACAACCGTGCTACATCAAATAACTCTCAGGTTAGCTGCTGATTCATTGCTGCTTGCTGTTGTGATTGCTCAAGTGATCGCTGCTTCTCAGAGTTCTCTAAAATTATTGAAGACTGCATGGAGTGATTTGGCAAATGCAGAAAGACCTGTCCTGTTTCAAGGCTTTGACACAGCTGTTGCATCCAGGCAGAACTACATGAGTAGGTTTAGGGAGAAATTCTCCTTCCTGAATGACAACAAGAAATAGTGTGTGAGACACCACAGTTCAGTAATGTTACAACTATTTTAGCCCCATGACACTGTTCCAGGAGTTCCCCGGGGCGGTACCTTATACCCAGCCACCTTCACTAGGAATTGCACTATGTTTATTTATAGTCATAAAGCCAAAAAGCATGGAAACAGGCCCTTCGACCCAACCTGCCCATGGAACGAAAATGCCCCCTTTACACTGATCCCACCTTCTAGCCTTTGTCCCACAGCCCTCTAAACCGTACCTACACGTCATGTACCCATCCAAATGTCTTTAAAAGTTGTTATTGTGCATACCTCAACTACCTCCTCCAACAACTCATTCCATAAACCCACCACCTTTGTGTGAAAATGTTGCCTCTCAGGTTCCTATTAAATCTTTCCCCTCTTAACTTAAACCTATGCCTTCTTGTTCTTGATTCCCCTACACTGGTTAAAATACTCTGCATAAAATTACCCCTCATCCTCCTGCATTCCAATGAATAAAGTCCTAGCCTGCCCAATCCCTATTGCTCAGGTGCTCAAATCCTGGCAACATCTTCGTAAATCTTTTCTGCACTCTTTCTATTTTAACACCATCCTATAGCAGGGTGATGAAAACTGAGCACAATATTCCAACTGTGGCCTCACCAACATCTTGCACAACTGTAACATAACATCCCAACTTCTGTACTCAATACCTTGACTGATGAAAGTCAATGAATCAAAAGCTCTCTTGACCACCCTATCTACCTGCGATGCCAGTTTCCATAAGACCATAAGACATAGCGACAGAATTAGGCCATTCAGTCCATCAAGTCTGCTCCACCAATTGATCATGGCTGGTTTATTTTCCCTTTGCATCCCCATTCTCCTATCTTCTCCCCATAACTTTTGACACTCTTACTAATCTCCACTATCAAAATACACAATGACTTGCCATCCACAGGCTCTCCAGGAACTATGCACCTGCAGTTCTAGATTTCTCTGCTCAACCTGAAACTCCTTAGGTAATGAAGTTGTCTGATCTTCAGGAAGTAAGGCCTGCATAACATTCCGACTCGGGCTGATACATTGCATGTGGATTTGATCCTCCAAAGTACTGGCAAAACACCATCTCAGTTCAGAGTCCAATCCCCTCCTATTGGTATGCAATGGCTTTATCATTGCCAGGCCCAGCGCCACGCTGGGCCACCATAGATCAGTGTAATTGGTTTAATTGGATCAGTTTCATTAATGCTGCAGCTACAAAAGTAAATCCGAGTGGCATGTTCTGCAGTAAATGATTTAACTCTTGACTTCCTGAAGCTTTTCTGTAATCCCCAAGATGGGAAATGGTTCCGCCCTGGAGGGTTACAATAGGGAAAAGGCTGGTGAACATGTTTGCAGCGATACCTGTACCAATGCCCGGCCTGCTGAGCCTACAGAAGATCTGAAGAAGTTCGGGCAGTCCAGCTGCAACCTTACACAGGTTTTTACACAGAGTCTGGAGACCATTATTTCCAGCATGGAAGTGGAGGCAGTGCCATGTCAATATTTGCAGGGCCAGCAGTGTAAGTGCTGATGCTCAAAATCCCATCTTCCATTGCAGCAGTGTATAAATGATGCAGTGGGAACACTGACTTCTGCCATGTAAAGTAAGATTGCTCCCATTTCTATCTAACACCTAAATCTTAAAGTGTGTCATTGATTTCCCATTCTGCTTTTACAGCCAATGTTCTTCAACGTTGACTAAATTGGCCAAATTGTCAGTTTGTAATGCTCAGCGAACTGAAAGGACTAGGAATCCTAACTTCATACCAATTCTCAATTAAAAGACCATATCATGAGGCTCAATATCATGAGTTTGAAGAAGGGTCTCGACGCGAAACATCACCCATCCCTTTTCTCCAGAGATGCTGCTTGTCCTGTTGAGTTACTCCAGCTTTTTGTGTCTACCTTCAGTTTAAATCAGCATCTGCAGTTCCTTCTTACACCAATCATGAGGTTCAGTTGCAATACTAACCAGGATCGAGTCATGGAATCATACAGCATGGAAACAGCCGCTTTGTCCCATTTTTTCCAAAATGTCACATCTAAGCTTGTCCCATTTGTCGACATTTGGCCCATAATCTGCTAAACCTTTCAACCCATGTGCCTGTCTGAATGTCCCATAAATGCTGCATAGAACCTGCCTCATCTACTTCCTCTGGCAGCTCATTTCCCACCACTCATTGTGTGAATCTTTCCCCTCTCGTCTTAAACCTGTGCTCTCTAGTTTTCGATTCCTCTGCCCTTGGATTAAAACTGTATGCATTCACCCTATCTATTTTATACACCTCAATGAGATCATCCCTCATTTGCTTGTGCTCCAAGGAATAAAGTCCAAGCCTGCCCAATCTTTCTCATTAGCTCAGGCCTGCGAGTCTTGGTAACTCACATAAATCTTCTCTGTACCTTTCCTATATCAGGATGACCAAAATGAAACATAATATTCCAAGTGTGGCCTCACCATGGTCTAGAACAACTGTAACATAATGTCCCACCTTAAGGGCCTGTCCCACTAGCGCGCGATTAGACGCGACAAGCGCGACAAATTCGGACGCGGGGGTCGCGTGGGGGTCAGGCGATCCCGGTGCGAGTGAAGGGCCTGTCCCACTAGCGCGCGATTACACGCGCGACGTCCGAAGGAAGGACGTTATTTTTCATCACGTGACGATGCGCATGAGCATGCGCGTTGCACGACGTCGGGCAGTGACGTCATCACGCAACGCCACGCTGAAGACGCACAACGTCAAAACGTCATCACGTTAATCACGTTCTGCGCGACAGGATTTTGCCGCGCGTAATTTTTTAAGCAGTGTCGGTTTTTGGACACTACACGCGATGTCGACACCAGCTACACACAACTCGACGAGACTCCGGCGATCGCAGTGGGACAGGGTCACGCGAGGCCGGGCGACTAAAGCGACCACGGTAGGTCGCGCTTGTCGCGTCTAATCGCGCGCTAGTGGGACAGGCCAAATTGCCAAAAGCCTTCTTCGCCACCCTATATACCAATGGCATCACTTTTAGGCAATTATGTACTTATACTCCCAAATGCCTCTGCTCTACAACACTCCCCAGGAGCCTATCACTCACTGTGAAGGTTCTGCCCAGGATCAACTTCTCAAAATGCAACACCTCAAACTTATGTGAATGAACCTTAATTTAACAATCTTTTCCTTGGTCTGCTGGATCATCACTTATTATGATTGAGTTCAGTATAGAATGTCTGTCTCTGTGACTAAAATGCAGACAATGTGGCTTGGCCAATTTAATGAATTGAATGTAATGTTGCAGATATTGGGCTGGAAAAGAACATTGACCTTTATTTGCTCATCCTTAGAGTAAGTTTGGACAATTTTGTAGAGACAGTGCTGGTGGTGTATTTCCAATGAATTGAGGTGCCTGCTGTAGACACTCCAGCTCTTAGAAACACATGCTGCTTCCAGTCTATCAGCATATAAAGAATTATTGCATTTGCACATGTCTTAAAGGTGACCAGCCCACCATCATGCCTTGCCTGTTGACAATAGCACAAAAGTAATGTATTTCTATGTTCCCTTCCCGGAGAAGATTGCAATCCCTTAATTGGAGTTTGAAGGTGGGTGTGCTGTTTGTTATAAGCCAGTGATGCAATTCACTGGAGTGCCAATAAACTTCACCAACTCACATTTACATGAGATGAAGAAAATCTTAAGAATGAGCCCTCACATCAAATACATTTGGCTCTAAATCACTTTAGTTCATTTATAGACTGCCTTGCATGAGAGGTGTCTGAAGTAAACAAAAGGATGTGTGTTACACTGAACGTCAGATCCACTATCCATCTGTTTCTGCGTCATCACATTGCTCACTGACAATAAATGTTGATAACAAGGTTCTGGAAACGATGAACCACTTCCATATCTTAGGTGCCACCTCTCCAAGGAAGGCACGTTTCCATGATGAGATTCACCATCACCTTCAATGCACCAGCAGAGCCTTTTGTTCAATCGAGGAAATTAGTTCATAAGTCATGTGATAGGAGTAGAATTAGGCCATTCGGCCCTTCATGTCTACTCTGCCATTCAATCATGGCTGATCTCTCCTTCCCTCCTAACCGCATTCTCCTGCCTTCTCCCTATAACCTCTGATACGTACTAATCAAGAATCTATCTATCTCTGCCTTTAAAATATCCACTTACTAGGCCTCCATAGCCTTTTGTGGCAAATAATTCCACAGATTCACCACCTTCTGACTAGAGTTCACCAACTCCGCTAGTCACTGGCAGCCAACCAGAAAAAAGTTCAACATACCCTACAAAGAGGCAGGCATTGCTGGGGACCATGCAAGTGCCCATAGCTACGCGTTGGATTTGGAGGAAGTGGGACGAGTCGAAGGAGAAGTTGTTGAGGGTAAGGACCAGCTCTGCTAGGCGGTGGAGAGTATTAGTAGACAGAAATTGGCTGGTTCTGCGGTCAAGGAAGAAACAGAGCGCTTTCAGACCTTCCTGGTGGGGTTGGAGGTGTAGAGTGACTGGACATCCATAGCAAAGATGAGGGAGTGGGGGGGCTGGAAACCAGAATCTATATTCATGTCTTGGATATGTGGAAGTTTCTTATTTTCCACAGAAGAAAAAATGCAAGTTTGCTATTATTCAACAAACCTATATTCACCTGGGTGCATAATGGCAGAAATTATGGTTTATAAACTCAAGATCAAAATGCTTGTTGCATTAATCTAAACCATGCTGACATAATTTATGAATGCACTGTTACTGATATCACCTAAATTATATCTTAAAGGGAATCAGAAGTTATAAGGTTTGTTCAAATTCAACAATGAACTGATCTGACTTCCACTCATCAATTGTCTTATATTCAATAATGTTTCTCCAACTTTCGCAAAGATAGATCTTACGGTTTTTGAGTTCATAGAGAAAGCCAATTTCCTAATGAACCTATTGGGCATATACATATTAGGTCTGATTACCATAATAACTAAGAAGCTGACTCTATTAGCATAATGATCCCCCTCCATTTCACAGTGTTGGTGCTCGGGGTTTGGAGTTAATGGAAAATGTGAAACTGTTTGCACTGACGGTCTTCCTTGCCCCATTTATTCTTTGCCCCATTACACCAGCAAGTAATAAGAGAAACATAAGTGCCTATGAAAGATATGTTCTGATCATTGCCTAAACACATGACACTTAAATAATAAAAATAAAAATAATTTGCAGAAGATGATTGCAACAGATTATCTTGTAATGTAACAAGAACATTTTTAGAAAATTGTTGTTAAACACGTCAGCCAATCTGCTGTTGCATTTTTCAGTCCTGTCAAAATTGTCGTTACTTTTTAAAGGCAAACATCCAGCCATCGACTAAACTATAGATTTTTCTTCGGGAATTAATATGAAGTGTAACGTTCAGTGTAACGCTCATCCTTTTGTTTACTTCAAGCACCTCTCATGAATAATGAACTAATATGAAGTTTCAAGATAGTCTTTTCAGGTGAGGCAGAGGTTCACTTACACCTCCTCCAACCTCAGCTACTGTATCCGCTGTTCCAGGTGTAAACTTCTCTACCTTGGCCAGACCAAGCGCAGGCTCGGCGATCGTTTCGCTGAACACCTTAGCTCAGTCCGCCTGAACCTACCCAATCTCCCAGTTGCTCAGCACTTTAACTCCCTCTCCCATTCCAAATCTGTCCTTTCATTCCTGGACATCCTCCATGTCAGAGTGAGGCCCAGCGTAAATTGGAGGAACAGCACCTCATATTTCGCTTGGGTAGCTTACACCCCAGCGCTATGAACATTTACTTCTTTAACTTCAAATAGCCCTTGCTTTTCCTCTCTCTCCATTCTCTCCCCTTCCCAGTTTTCCCACCAATCTTACTGTCTCCGACTACATTCTATCTCTGCCTCGCCCACTCCTCTGACATCAGTCTGAAGAAGGGTCTCAACCCGAAACCCATTCCTTCTCTCCTGAAATGCTGCCTGTCCCGCTGAGTTACTCCCGCATTTTATGTCTATCTAAGACATGGACATCAGGTTGAACTAATATGAATGTTTAAATCCATTGTTCAATGTTGGCTGACACTGCGGTGCAGCTCGTAGAGCTGTTGCTTCACAGTTCCAGTGACCCTGGTTTAATCCTGACCTTTGCCATTTTTTGTGTGGTGTTTGGGCCTTCTCCCTGTGATTGCCTCAGTTTAACACGGGAGGGCTGGTCCCCCAATGCAATATTCCACTTCTCCACCATTGGTGGCCAGTGGAGGGGTCGGGGGGGGGGGGGGGGGATTTTTGGAGCACTAGCATGGGTGTTGTGGGCCGAAGGGACTGGTTTCCTGAGAGCTAGTATGGACATTGTGGGCCGAATTGATTCTTGGGCTGGCATCTCAGTCACTTCGGCCTGATGGGCTGACAGCTCAGGCTTGGTGGACTGGCAGCTAAGTGACTCATAATCAGAATCAGAATCAGAATCAGAATGCCGTTTATTGTCATTTAAATATAGGTTCAAACGAAATTACGTTCCTGCAGTCATAACAACAACAATAACCAAAACATACAATTAACACAATTCCACACAAACATCCATCACAGTGAATCTCCAAATACCTCCTCACTGTGATGGAAGGCAAAAGTCTTATCTCCTCCCTGTTCTCTGTTCTTTATTCTTCTCCCGCAGACAAGCAGTCAAATTGCTGCATCGAGCTGACCGAGGCTCTTGATGTTAGAGCCCCCGGCGGGCGATGGTAAGTTCCGCAGCCATTTAAGCCACGCTGGGCGATGTAAGGCCCTGCTCCAGGTCGATTTAAACCCTTCGATTCGGGCAGGCGAAGTTTGCCGTTGCTCCGAAAAGCGGTCTCCCACCAGGGACACGTGAGCTCCCGATGTTACCGTCCACAGGGCCAGCAGCCGAAGCCTCTGAAGCTCTGAGGTCGGGTTGCAGCCGTGAGCCATCACAGCGCTCCGCACTCCGAAGTCGGCCAGCTCCGCGATGATGAGTCCGCAGGCTCTGCGGCTGGAGCCCCGGGTCGATTCCGGTTGGAGCCAGGCGGCTCCACGATGTTAGGCCCCAACGACAATGGAGACTCGACAAGGAAAAAGTCGGGTCCCCGTACAGGGAAGAGATTAAAAATTCCCCCCCCCCCCCGCCGCCTGGTGGGCTGGCAGCTCAGTCAACCTCCGCAGTGAGCGGGACTTCCAGAATGAGCACGACATTCAGTTCAAGCAGTACAGTGCAGACCAACTGTTCAATTCAGTTCAAGCAGCACAGTGCAGACCAACCCTTCAATTCAGTGCAAGCAGCACAGTGCAGACTAACCCCTCAATTCAGTTCAAGCAGCACAGCGCAGACCAACTCTTCAATTCAGTTCAAGCAGCACAGTGCAGACCAACTGTTCAATTCAGTTCAAGCAGCACAGTGCAGACCAACCCTTCAATTCAGTTCAAGCAGCACAGTGCAGACTAACCCCTCAATTCAGTTCAAGCAGCACAGCGCAGACCAACTCTTCAATTCAGTTCAAGCAGCACAGTGCAGACCAACCGTTCAATTCAGTTCAAGCAGCACAGTGCAGACCAACCGTTCAATTCAGTTCAAGCAGCACAGTGCAGACTAACCCCTCAATTCAGTTCAAGCAGCACAGTGCAGACCAACTCTTCAATTCAGTTCAAGCAGCACAGTGCAGACCAACTGTTCAATTCAGTTCAAGTAGTACAGTGCAGACCAACTGTTCAATTCAGTTCAAGCAGCACAGTGCAGACTAACCCTTCAATTCAGTTCAAACGGCACAGTGCAGACCAACCATTCAATTCAGTTCAAACGGCACAGTGCAGACCAACAATTCACTTCATGCACAGTGCAGACTCACAGTTCTGGACTCAACTCTCACTCACTGTCTTCCAGGATGACTGACTCACGTCCGGCCTCCAGTGCTTTATTCTCCTGCCCCCCGGGAAGGGGCATTACCTTCATCATCGTGACTGACAGGCGAGAAGACCAATCTGCTGTACTCACAATTTATTAAACATTCATAACTTTTTTATTATTTCACCGGTCGGAAAAAACCTTGGAGCGGTTGGAGGAGAGGAGGATGGTGAGTAAGATGGTGAAAAAATCATAGCGATATAGGGTAGTGTTTTTTCTAAAATGTATTTACAACGTAGACAGGAAGTGGTTGAGGTGAGACTTTTAGTAATAGTATAGATGTGTGGGTTGGTAGATTAACTGTATGTCACTGTAAATATCCATTAATTGGACGACGAGAGGTGGAATCTGGGGACAAAGAGGTTGGGGATTGTTTGATGCAAGCGCAGGGAGAGTAAAATATGTGATTAATGGAAAAATGGTTGCATAACCATTGGCATAGACTTGGTTGGGTGAAGATCCCGTTTCCATGCTCTGTGGCTTTAGATTCAATAAATCAAGATTATTCTGGCTATTATTCATTTCGTTTTTATTCATTCATTTTTCATGATAGAGTTGTTGGCAAGGCCATCAATTCTTGCTGATCCCTAATTGCCCTTGAAGAGATGAGTCACCTTCTTGTACCAATGCAGTACCAATGGTGAATGCATCCCTACAATGTTGTTGAGGAGGGAGTTCCAGGATTCAGACCCAACAATGAGAAAGGAATGGCAATGACAAGTCAAGATGGTGTGCTAATTGGAGCAGAACATGTAGATGTTATTCGGATGCAGCTGCTGCACATGTTCTTGGTGATAATAGAGGTTGCAGGTTTGGGAGGTACTCTTGGTGTCAGAGGTTATGGGGGGGAAGGCAGGTGAATGTGGTTAAGAGAGGTATAGATCAGCCATGAATGAAAGGCGGAGTTGACTTGATGGGCCAAATGGCCTAATTCTACTCCTATCACTTATGACCTTATGACCTTATGATCTTGGTAGTGTGAATGACAAATGCAATACATTTTGCCATACAATGTAGTCAAAGTGCAATAGTTATGGAGAAATTGGGTGGTGGAAAATGTAAATTAAGCAGACTGCCATGTGTTGGGTAGTTTGGACATTCTCAATTGCTTTAGCAGCTGCACTCATCTAAGTAAGTGGAGAGTTATAGTTTAGATCAGTTCAGAGCAGGCACGTGCCATCACGGTAGGCAAAGTAGGCACTGCCTACTCTGACTAAAATTATAAAATGGTAATTATCTATCTATATTACTAAAAGTAAGATCATGACCACCTCCTGTTCTTCTGTTTTATGATTTTTGAAAAAAACACTGCCACTTCTGGCTGTGATTTTTGGCCATCTTACTCAGAGTCCTCCTCTGCTGTGCAGGACAAGAGGATTGTTCCCATTGATGAAAAATAAAAGTGTTATTAATGTGTTTTAAATGTTGACATTCTCTCTGCTGCCCCTGCTGGTGGGAGGGGGGAGGGACTATCAAACCCGGAAATGTTGTGCCTCACTCAGTCTCTGCAAGATGGAGGAAGCGAAAGGATCATATCTCTCTCAGCTGTGAATAACACTGAACACAAGTCTACTCAACTATGAGTGCCCTTAATGTGGTTTGAAAATGAAAATGCTTTGCTTTGAAAGGCTGCACTGCAAATGGTTGTTGGTGGTGGTAACTGCTTTGAAATGATGCACTGCAAATGGCTGTTGCTGGTGGTGGTAACTGCTTTGAAATGCTGCACTGCAAATAATTGTTGGTGGCGGTGGTAACTGCTTTGAAATGCTGCACTGCAAATGGTTGTTTATGGTGGTAACTTGACAACTTCCTGTTTGCTCTCTATATTGTTTTTAGATAAAACGCTACCACTTACCGCTGTGATTTTTGGCCACCTTACTCAGTCTCCCACCGCTCATCAGGTGCAGAGGATTCTTCCCATCAATGAAAAATAAAAGTGTTATTAGTGTTTAAAAACATGTTGAGAATATCTCTTTTGTCAATCACGCCATGAAAGCCACACCCCTTCTGGTGGGAGGGGGGGGGGGGGATTATAAAACCCGGAAGTGTGGTTGTGGCTCAGTCTCTGCAAGATGAGGGAGGGAGAGGTCATGACTGTCTAAGCTGTGAATCAACTGAACACACTGAATGTCTACTGAACTGTGAGTGTGGTGTTTATGTGGTGTTTTGTGTGGCTTTATGGTGGTTTTATGGTGGTTTCACCCTGCTTGAAATGATATGAAACTGCATTTGAATGTGGTGGCCCTGCATCCTGCATGAAATGGTATGAAACTGCATGTAAATTTGGTGGCCTTGCACTCTGCATGAAATGGTATGAAACTGCACTTGAATCTGGTGGCCCTCCGGAAACCAGTCCCTTCAGCCCACAATACCCATACTAGCACTCCAGAAAGCCACCCCCCCCCCCTCCACTGGCCACCAATATTGGAATTGGTGGAGAGGTGGAATATTGCGTTGGGGACCAGCCCTCTCGTGTGAACATGGGACCCAACGGGTCCCACTCAGTCTAGTTAAATATAAATAGTAAGGGCATGGGAGAATTATGCCTACCTAAGAGATCAATTATCTGCAATTCATGCCTTTCATCCGCAATGCTTGTAACACGTAAAAGTCTGTGCAGCCCACGTGCCGTCGACGCTGCTTCAAACCGTCAATTTCAAGGAGAGCTGAAGGCAGCTGAAATTCTGCCTTTGCAGCGTGGACTGTGTACCGCGCATGCGCAGCAGCCTACTGCACATGCGCAGCACAAGTTTCTTGGAGGGTTTCTCAAACATGGATTGTCATTATCTTAAGAGTATCTTAAGAAACAAAGAGAGAAGAATGGGGTTCGGGTACAAATAATATGGTAAGTATTTATTTGAGCTATATGTTTATAAAATACCGTATTTCCTGGCAATGAAGACGCTATTTCAAGAACGATGTTGCTGTATTGTGGGTCCACGCCTGGAGCGCCGCAATAGCGGTGCGTGATCCCCGATCCCCTCCTTCTCAATGCTCCTGCCCTCCCCGCAACTTTACCCTTGGCCAGACTCACTACACGCTGTGAAAGGAACTCTCCCCCCTATTGGTCCCTTGAACTAGTATTGTCATTCAATAAGATCACAACTGATTCAATGTCCCGGTGTGCTCCTGTTTTTCACACCATCTGTCCACCTGCCATCATCCTCCACTCCCCACCCATTCAGTAATTCAGAATAAGGAGATTTGGGCAAATTGAATTGTTACTTTCTTTAATTTTTATATTTTTGAGCATGGGAAATTCTATGTCCCACCAGTCTTCTTTAAACATTTAGCAACTCAAAATGGGGGCGCCTCTTCATTGCCAGGAAATACGATACCTTATTAAGAGATATGGCTTTTGAAGACTTTATAAAAGTCGACTGACAGCGTACGGAGAGGAGAACAATCTGCGCATGCACGTGCCTGGTTTAGAGGTAGAGCATGGAAATACACCCTTCGGCCCACCAAGCCCACACTGGTTGTTGATTACCTGTTCACAGTAATTCTATGTTATCACACTTACTCACTCCCCACACACTAAAAGCAATTTCTAGCGGCCGATTGATCTACAAACCTACACGTTTTGAGGTACGGGAGGGAACTGGAGCACCTTGATGAAACCCACATGGTCATTGGGAGAACATGAAAACTGTACAGACAGGACTCGAGGTCAGGATTGAACTTGGAGCCATGAGGCAGCATTTCTCACTGACATCCATGCCAACCCATCTACGCAAATCCCCTTTATGAGCACTAGATCCATAGTTTTCTACCCCTTGGCAATTCAAATGCTGGAGAATAATTGAAGAATATTCTTGAATGGTTGATGCTCCTAATTTGTGCTTTGGAGATGGTACAAAGGCTTAGGAGTTTTAGGAGGTAGCTTCTGACCTGCTTTATGTGGCTGGTGCAGTTTCAGTTTCTGGTCAATGGTTATCCCAAGGATGTTGAGCGTTATGCCAATAAATTGCAAATGGTTAAACTATCTCTGTTGGAACTTGCCACTGCCTGGTACATTTTTAGCATGAATGCTTCTTACGTTCACACCAAATGCACGAGGCAATACAACACAATACCATTCAAGCCCATGTTTAAATGTTGCCGAGGTCGAGGAGTTGCACATGGAGTTGACATCGGGTAATCATCATTAAAGATCTCCACTTTTAACCAAATAATGGAAGTAAGGTATTGGATGAAGCAGCTGAAGATGGTTGGGTCCCAGACAATTCACCGAGGAACTCCTGCAGAGATGTCTAGGAGCTGGGATTATTGTGCACCAAAACTCATAGCCTTCCCCTTTGATGCCCATTGTCTTCTGTTTCACCAGTGCTACTTGATGCATCAGTCAGTCAAATGCTGCTTTGATGTCAAAGTGTTTCCTCTGGAATTTGTCTCAATTGTCTATGTGTGCACTAATGTGTCATGAGGCATGGATAGGAGTGGACCTCCTATATCTGCAGAGCATGGATATCCATATTCTCCAGAGATGCTACTTGACCCGCTGAGGGGGTCAAGTAGCATCTTCTCCTGCACTTTGTGTCCTTTTGTGTAAACCAGCATCTGCAGTTGCTTGCTTCTACTAATTAAATCCAAACTAGTTGTCAGTCTATTGGAGAATATGTGCTGTTAGATGGGCTGTCCATGACATCTTCCATTGTTTCACTAGATGAATGTAGATTGATTGAGTTGTAATCAGCTGGACTGAATATCTCCTGCTTTTTGTGGAGACGACATATCTGGTGAATTACCCACATTGTCAGATAGATGGCAGTGTCCTAATTGTACTGGAACAGCTTGTCTAGAGGTCCAGGTAATTCTGCAATGCAACCTTTCATTAGTGCTGCTGAAAACTACAGTAGTGAAGTATAGTAGTCCTCTAAGTTTTGTTGAATTTGGTGCTCTCTGCTGATTCGAGATGTCATAGCACAATTCTTTTTATTATTCACTCTATAGTTTACCAAATAAGAATCCCTCGTAAATGCATATTTGTACGGTATCAACATTTTCTGAGCTGCTAATCATCAACAGGGATGATCCTTGTTAGAATTCAGCGCGGCCGCATCTATTGATATGACCTACAAAGGGAAAATGCGCACCCTCCAGTGCCAGAGCAGTTAAACTTATGATTTGTTTGAAACACACATCACGTAGTTAGAAGACCAGCAGACGGAGGTTTGTTATATTTTAATTGAATTTACTGCCAGGTCTACACACTGCGGGGAGACGGGAAATGAAATCTTTGAATCTGGACTGATGTCTCTGCGCCCACTCGTTCTATGTGGAATATATTTTTAGATGCCTTTCAAGCTGGGCTTTGGTTTTATTCCTTGTTTTTTTTATTTGCACACACTTTTCGTGCGTGAGGGTGTGAGAAGTCCATGCCAGGTGTCGGCCGGCACGCCGCAGCCGCTGTTCTTTCACATGAGTTGCACATCAGATTGTTGGGAGACGGAGCTCATGGTTCACCTCCTGAGCTGCTTTGGTGCCCAGGCGTGAGTTGAGGTGGAGGGAGGTTGGGGGCGGGGGGGTGGGGTTGCGCGGGCGTCATTAATCTGTCTGAGGTAACAAAGCTCTTGGGTTAGGCTGGGATCATTCTCTGCGGGATGATCTTAGTGTGGGAGACAAGTGTAGGAGAGGTGTACTGACTGTGTGGGCAGACACTTTGGGAGTGATTGCCCACCAGTCACAAAAGCTGTTGTGTCTCCCTGTCCCTGGGATAGCAGGGAGCGATCAAACAGCACAATACCCCCCTCCCCCTCCACGCCAACACGAAGAGCAACGATCCCAAGGCTTTGGGTGAGAAACAGTGGGCAGGCGACAATCACCCGCCATAACGCTTCTGGTCTGCAGTGTGCAGCAAAATACACTGCATCTTTAGAAAGGACAAGTACGAAATCTGTCAATCCCACTGGACAGGCATTTGTCATGGTGCTGTACAACACGGAAGCAGGTCCTTCAGCCCAGCTTGGCCGTGCCGCCCAATTTGGTGTCTTGGGGTAGTCCTATTTGCCTGCATGTGGCCCATAGCCCTCTAAACCCTTCCCATCCATTTATCTGTTATTTATAACCTCAAGAAAATCCCTGCATCAGTTTCCTGGGTCCAACTCAGAGAGAAGCCTCCTCCCTTTCCAGGGTTAATCGCTCCACTGTTTATAATGCTCTCTGCATTATGAAGTCCTCGACAGTGAGCCCCATGGGCAATCACTACCAAAGTGTCTGCTCACACAGTCAGTACACTTGTCTCCTGTACTAAGTCACCCCAACCCCCCACCCCTCCCTCCCCTTCCTTCCTCCCCCCCCACCCCCCCACCTTTCCCTCCCAACTCCAGTCCCGTCCCGACCCCCTGGGAAACTGAAGGGAGCAACAATCAACTGCCATGGATACAAATAATGTCATACACAAGAAAGGGCAGATGCTGGTTGACAAAAAGTGAACACATGGAGCTGGAGAAATTTGGAAACGTCATCCCGTCACCCATTCCTTCTCTCCAGAGATGCTGCCTGCCCGCTGAGCTAAAGAGTGCTCACGGTAGACACACGAGTCACTAAGGTAAACGCACGAGCCACTGCGCTATCACAACGAGTTTAAATGTTTCAATTTTTAACTTGAACAGTAAATTTGACTCATGGAAAACCTCAAACATGTTAGAATTTTTTCAAGAGTTAACAAGTTTCACGGGTACCTGCCGTTAGCGCCACGAGTCGCTAAGTTGCGCGCGTGAGGTCCGACATTCCCGC
>OY740784.1:43569815-43602315 GCA_963514005.1 Raja brachyura | reverse complement strand
CAAATACTTTTAAATACCTTACAACCAAGGATTTATTTAATGTTTCAAAGATGCTCCTTTACTGCAGTCTAAAAGGATAGTGAGTGAGCTCAGTGACATGTTGCACATCATAAGCACCACTGTGAGGTAGTATTATTGGCCGTGAGATGAATTCCCAATAATAGCTACCATGTGCTACTGAGCCAAACAGTTACAGAGTAACACAAGACATCAAGGCTGGATACATGAGATGGACAAGTGAAACCCCCGAATGAGCAGGCAGGAGTAGTTGTCAAAGCTGTTTCATCAATATATTTGATGGCGAAACAAAGAGTTTAGAGAACAGTGTGGAAACAGGCCCTTTGGTGCTGACTGTTTCCCACACACTGTGGACAATTTACAATCATTTAGCAAAGACCATTAACCTACAAACCTGCATGTCTTTGGTGTGTGGGAATAAACTGGAGCACCCGGGGATAACATACAAACTCCCTACAAACTGTACCTGTAGTCAGGACCAAACCCGGGATTCTGGCACTGTTAGGCAAGAGAGAAACAAAGAATTCTTAAATTTATGAATGTTCCAATTAACTTTGGCTATTTCAGTTCCAACAAGATCTCATGTTCTTAGTTTCAGCTGCGATGCCTCTTTCTCTTAAGGATATGTTTAGACAAATAGAACTCACAGGAATTGGTGAAGTTTGTCATGCAGGTCCTCAACCAGTAGGAGATGTAATGCGATGAAAACCAATGCAAGTTGATTTCCGCACATGAATATACAATGGCAGTAAAGCAAATACCATCATTAAATGATGTCCTGAAACAACAACTGAGTGGCAATGCAAGCAAGGGAAGCAAAAATTACATAGAACACACATGATTAGAAACGTATTGTTGGCCCGGGAGGTCCACGTTATAATCCTTGAGCCTCCACTCCTTCCTCTCCACCAACTCTAACTGCATAATCCTTCTGCTTGACACAAAATTCTGGAGTAACTCAACGGGTCAGGCAACATCTCTGGAGAAAAGAAAAAGGGACGCTTTGGGTCGAGACCCTTCTTCAAACATTTACAGTAGATCCTTTATTTATATATCTATTTATTTTCTATTTCTATTTCTAAAAAAAATGATTTCTCAAGAAATAAAAGCATAATTCTTTATTTCCTTCTCTTTCATTGGTTTAGCTATCATCCCCACAAATACATCCGTACTGAGCATTTAAACCCCTGTTTGTGAAAACAAACTCCCTATTCCTACAGTCTGAAGAAGGGTCTCAACCCGAAATGTCATCTATTCCTTCGCTCCATAGATTCTGCCTCACCCGCTGAGTTTTTCCATTTTTGTCTACATGCCCTATTCCTATTTTTCTCTAGGATTTTCTCTGAATTTCTTATTGATTTATTTATTTATGGCTGTAGTTTTGGAAGCATTCATGCCTAGCCTACGATAATCTTCCTTTGGGTCAACCTTTTCTAGAGAGAGGAATAACACTTATTCAGTCATAAATAACAGACGTAGCCTCTCAGAAAGAACCGTTGAGGATTGCAAATCCATATACTGGAAGTTCAAATCTTGAGAAATGTGTACCATTATCACAACAACCAGTACCTCGTGACAGGCAGCCAATTTCATTCACACAATTTCATTCATAAACTCATCTCCCTTGTTGACCAAAGGCTATTCGACATTTTGAAATTCTGTTTTAGTCCAAGTTATTGAGGTTGTGTCGGGGCGGGAGATGGCTGACACCCGTTTCTAAGGTACCTATCAATGGCACTCATAGCTGCAAATAAGTCTGTACTTTAAACCAAGAATGGGGCGGGACAGTGGCGCAGCAGTTACTGCCTTGCAACGCTAGAGACCCGGCATTTGATCCTGACTACAGGTGCTGTTTGTATGGAGTTTGTATGTTCTCCCCATGATTTGCATGGGTTTTCTCCAGGAGCTCTGGTTTCCTCCCACACTCCAAAGATGTACAGGTTTGTAGGTTAATTGGCTTGGAAATATTGTAAACATTGTCCCAAGTGCATGTAAGATAGTGTCAGTGTACGGGCCTCGTTGGTCAACGCGGACTTGAAGGGCCTGGTTCCGTGCTGTATCTCTAAACTAAACTCAAACAATTCTTGTTGAATATCTTGCTGAATATTCTGCATCACAGGTCTGCGTGAGATCGTACCTATAACCATACACCCTCTGTCACACACCCCTGTCATTGGTTTAGATTTAGGCTTATTATCCTCATGTTCAGCAAGGTACAATGAAAAGCTTTGTTTTGCATTGTATCCAATCAAATCAAAAAATACTATACGTAAATAGAATCAAGCTGAACTCGAGTACAATAAGTAAAGTGAAATATACTGAGTTTGTGTGAAGAGAAGAACATAGGAGTTGTCTTGCAAGGGCTTATTATTACTCCAAGTAGACATGTTAGTGCTGCTGTTTACTCCACCACTTATAGCAGTGTTAAGTACATGGTAAAACACAAAATATATTTTTTAATCATGCATGGAAATTGCGCTGCATGTCAATTCCTTCTGATAGCTGCTGTTAGCCTGAGCTCACTTTTGTGCTGATGCAACCCTTTTTTGAATCTGCCGAAGTGGTTTTAGATGACAGTTGTGATGAACGTGGTCATGTTCACTCAATAAAATAAAGCCCAGCAGGTTTCAGGATAAATCAGTGAAATGTACAGCCCCACCTGTCTTTCTCCATCATTCATTTCCACTGTCAAATTCGTAGTGCCTGATGGATCACAGTTGCTGTAAAATTAGACAGCCTTTAATCTCATTTCATCCTGATTAGCCTTTCTCTACCCTTTACCTCTAACTCACTGACTGACACGCCGAGGACTCAGTGTGCTTTATATGAACAAGGATTGCCGCAGGTTTAAAACTCCACCGTTAAATAACCAGTGAGAAAATAACTTGGTGACAGATCAGTTTGCAACATATTCTGATGCCTTAGAGAAACTCCTTCTGACTTTTCCTTGAAATTATCTGTTGGTTTTATTCACTTTCAATTATTTTTACTAAAATTCTGGTTGGTGCCTCGATACACATTATCTAAAATAACATCCATTCAACTAAACTGAACTGAACTGGACTGCCATAACGGAATTGAAGAAACATTTGCGTTTTATTGATGAAATATAATGAGCATCTGAGTCACTTGAAGCAGCGACAACACTAAAACTACTTTGAATTATTGTTGTTTAAAGGATGACTAACATTTTTCTTGTGAACAACACAAATATAATGATGCTTTTTTTGTTATGCCATGTGTGCAACTAAAATTAACATTAACAGTAGGCAAACTCAACATTCTTAAATCCCCTGACATTGAGTCTGATGCTACTTAGATTTTGCTGCACTTGACATGACGGATGTACAGTAGGAGCACTCTTTTGTGGAAAGACTATTCCAGGTAAACAGACAAGTTCCCTAAACAGATGATGAAGCCCATTCAAATTTTAAGATGCATTAAAATGTGTTGTTTAACATTTTGTCAACTGGATTTAAAATGATCAGCAATTATTCCCTTAATTAAGCCCCTTTGATGGGTTTTAAACTTTAGCTTTATTTATTGGTCATTTTTACATTGTGTTTTGTATGGTCAGAGCCTGGAAAATTGAGTGTGTAAAACAAAATTTAAATGTGCCACTCAATTGAAGTTGAATCCCTGTGACAAATTGTTCGAGAAAATCAGAGACTTGTCCATCGATCATGAAATCTGTTATTCCTTCCCTGTCCTCCTACATCTGAGACATTAATACAGCGATGCGCTCGAACAAGTGCAATAGCGTTCAGCAGTGCGTAACGCATGCCTGAACTCTTTCTCTGACATATGACCCATGGACAGCACCAGGCAATCATGCAGAAGCAGCAAATGTGAGGTCTACTGTGTTAAAGGGCCACGGAACCCAACAGTGGGGAATTTTTAGACTGATTTCCGTTAAATTCAACTGGGGGAAATAACCCACCCTCAATGACTCATGGCCACATCTGAAGTGCTCTCGCCAACATTCCCCATCATCTGAATTTGATCATCCCTAACCCCGAACCCTTGCCATACTGGTCTCTATCCAACCCTTTCCTTTGCTATTGATCCCCCTGTTCTCTCCTTGTGTTCTGCCACTGCCTTTGAGTGCATTGAGCGCATGAGGCCTGATGTAGTGATTTTACTTTGGAGTCACGTGAGTGACTACGTGAAGAAGGCAGTCAGCCAGCATGCGCGTCATTACGTCTCACGCATTGCGCCACAATTGGCTGGCAGGCGCGCTGCACCTCCAGCGGTAAGCTTCAAACCTGAAGGTAAGTTTCAAACTTATTTTTCAGGTTGTGCTTTTACCTTGCAGGAAGCTCTCTACAGAGTTCCTGCTGGATGTCGTTCCGGTAATCCCGACTCCGCGGGGAAACCCAGCTCGGAGACCGGGGGAAATCGCAGCTCCACGAGGGAAACCCAGCTCGGGGAAATCCGGAAGCGGAGACCGTGGGGTATCCAGGCTCCGCGAGAGGAACCCAGCTCGGGGCAACCCGGCTATGGAGACTGTGGGGTATCCCGGCTCCGCGAAGGAAAACTCGGCTCGGGATGAAACCCGGCCATGGTGACCGCTGGCTGTGGAAGCCATGGGAAATCCCGGCTCCATGGGAAATACCGGCTCGGCAGGCCAGTTAACATTGAATAGTCCAGCCAGGAGGATTCACCTCCTGCAGTGGGAGCGTCTTCAGACGTTTCTTTGCTGTATACAGCATCTCATGGAGAGATGCTCTACCTGATACTCCGAGGAAGGGAGTAATATCAGCGCGGGTCTCGAGGGCCCGCGGCAGCACCTCGTACACGGCTGCATTATATCTCCCTCTCTGAGGAAGGGAGCAAGGCAGTCGCAGTTTGGTGGTTTGTCGTGAGGGAACTTTCCACAACACGCCAACTGCATGACAGGGACCTGCAGCAGCGCCTGTTGCAGGGCTGCATTATATCTCCATCTCTGAGGAGAAGAGCATAGGCAGTCAGTGTGTGACTGACTCCAAGTTCAGAAGTATGTACGTGAAACATACTGGAGGGCATGCGTGAGGTCAGATTTCTGTCATGGCATTAAGGATTGCGATATCCATGCCATCGGAGGAGCCACTGCAAGGAAAAGTTGGCCTCCAGCCTATGGCAGAAAACATGGAGCTTGGTAAGCATCTATGACCTCACGTCGCATCATTACAGTGCCGGCACCACTGAAGCTGGTGGCAGCTTGAAAGCTGATCCTCTGGGCAGAGGTCTTTTAGGCCAATGCCCAAGCCGACCATGAGGGAAAATGTGCAATCCACGCACCCCAGCAGTCCTATCATCCAAATTCAAGGATGGAATCAAGACCTGAGGACGGTTACAGAACTCACACCAGGTGTGTGGACTAGTTACGTGTGGTAATAGATTTACACTGTTTAAATCTATTTAAACGATAGCAGTTAAAGCATTTCGAAATGGGCTAACTTCAGCTTCCAGGTTGGTTACCAAATTACCAAGCCAGTGTTTGGGCTGCTCAAAACTCGAAAATTCATATTTATGGCCTATCTGGATGATATTCTAAAATGCTGAATGTTGCTAAATTAGCTGTTTTCAGCCACAAAACTCATATTTGCGAAATTGGGGTTTCCCATCCATCCAGTTAAATTTAAGTTGATACCAACTAGAGTTATAGATTGCGATGTACCTTTAACTCTATTAATTGTCTGTGACTCCGCCCTAGGGCAAGAGATTGTGGCCAGTGTAAATTGGCAATTTAGTGGTCAATTTCAACAGATCTATGCTTTTACCAGCTGAAGCTATAAGTCACAATGATGGACAAACAGTATTCAGCATTGCTCCAGTATTTTTAGTCATTTTTACCATCAGTTATGTTACAAACTATTGCTAGTGCTCAAAGATGGGGAATTACTATCCCATCTCTAGTCACAGAGGCGGATGGGATGTGCATGAGTTACCAATCCGTCAGTTATGTGGTATCAACTACCTAAAATCGCTAGGTGCATTCTATGGGTTGAAGGGTTATTGTGCGAATATGCATATCTGCATGCTCACCTACAAGTTGACACACACCTACGGTGGTGACATATTTTAATCAAAGAGGTTCAATTAAGTTAATATCCTGTGATAGTTTACCTAACCTTATTTGGTGCTGGTGTATCATCATGTAATCAATGACAACACAATGAATGTTGGATCACAAAGTATTTAATGACATTATGGATTGATGGAACAACAAATATCGATTTGTTTGCATCTAGTCTCAATCAACAGTTGCAAAATTATCTGGCATGGCGGCCATTCTCATGGGCAGTGGCGATGGATGCATTCTCGCTACACTGGGAAGGAATGTTTGTTATGTCTTCCTCCATTTTGCCTCATCAGTAGGTGCTTGGCTAATAACCAGCAAGACTCCGCCTCAGACGTGATAGTGCCTGACTGGCCTACACAGCCATGGGTCCACTCATACTGCGAATTATAACAGAGCCTTTTATGGCTGTTCCCAAACACAAAATCTGCTGGTTTACCCCGTGACTGGGGAGAACCAATGTCTGCATGAGCGAATCAAATTGTTGGGTTGCAGACTATGAGAAGACCTTTCCTGGGGTACGGACGGTCAGGTTGTACGGTGGATGTAATCACTGTGGCCCGAAGAGATAGTACCAAGAAACAGTACATCTCCTATATCAAGGAATGGTAAGGGTCCTGTTTACAGTCCAATATATCATATAACAGATGTCTTGGTATTCCTCTCAAAGCTATATTTCACAAGAAATGGAGTTATACATATTATGCCAGTAGTGCCTTGTGGTCCTACTTCCTGCTGGGGTCAGCACACCACGCTGTAGGGTCTCGACCTCTGATATCCAGATTTATGAAGGGTATCTTCAACTCAAATTCCCCCCAGGCCCAGGTACTCAGAGATATGGGTTGTTTATGTCCTGCTGACGCTGCGTCGCCGGTGGGCTCCAGCTACATTCCTGATCTCGGTCTATTCACTTACAAAGTGGTTATCCCCATGGACCTTTGGTTATGTGTGTGGTCACACATCTACAACAGTCATTATCTCTCCTAAAGCCCTAGAGGCTCTGAAATAGCAATGTTTGTTAGTGACAAAAAACCTCATAAGGCTGCAACAACATCAGCAGCGAGGTTTGTGAATGTTTCGCTGGACCTCATCCTAGTGGCTGCATGATGGTCAAACCAGCAAATTTCCAAAATGTGTTATACTAAACCCATTTGCCACACCGGGGGTATTTACCAACACTATTTTTAGGTTATATTTTTAATTCCTCCTGGATGAGTGGGATTGCTATTATCATCATTAAAAAGCACCAGCATGTTTCAATTTATGTCATGCTTTATTAAATTTCACTCATCCCTGGTCAAGTGACGCATGGACCCGTTTCCACGGCATGAAATCACAGCTTCAAAATCTTCACGTGACTCCGAAGTAAAATAGTAAGATTGAATGAGAACTTACCAGTTTGAAGATTGATCTTTATTTTATGAGGAGTTACGATGATCGATTACGTGCCCTCCGCTCCCAACCCTCTCTCATAAAGATCAGCTGGTAGTTTCTAAGTTCTCGAATCTTACTATGTTCAGTTGCTCAACTGTTATCTGTGATTTCACACCGCTGCTTCGAAGATTGACGCGCATCCGGGCTGACGGCCTTCTTCACGTAATCACTCATCGTAACGCCTCATAAAATAAAGATCAAACTTCAAACTGGTAAGTTCTCTCTTACTATTCTATGGGCATCCTGTGAAGAAGCCTGAAAATTCTAATGGCCGGGTTCAGTGGCAGCTCCTTCCCCACAACCATCAGGCTTAAACTCCTTAAACTACAACTTCCAAATAGGCTCCGAACTATATAGACTGGGACATTATTAATGCACTATTATTGTCTATTTGTCTGTTTTTTAAATATATATTACACATATATATAGTATACATGCACACACACCTTATATCTATCTATCTATCTATCTATCTATCTATCTATCTATCTATCTATCTATCTATCTATCTATCTATCTATCTATCTATCTATCTATCTATCTATCTATCTATCTATCTATCTATCTATCTATCTATCTATCTATCTATCTATCTATCTATCTATCTATCTATCTATCTATCTATCTATCTATCTATCTATCTATCTATCTATCTATCTATCTATCTATCTATCTAGCTATCTATCTATCTAGCTATCTAGCTATCTAGCTATCTAGCTATCTAGCTATCTAGCTATCTAGCTATCTATCTATCTATCTATCTAGCTATCTAGCTATCTTTCTTCTATACTATTTCTAAAACTCTCATCTTGACCACTTCCAGTCTGCGTTGTATTTAAATTTGCGCAAAAACAATCCCCCACAGCGCTATGATTTTTCGCCACCTTACTCACTATTCTCCTCTGCTGCAAGTTCAATATGTTTTGTTCTGGGATCTGCTGCGTGTGTCCGAAAGCTGAAGGTGCGGGATGAGCAGAGAACGAGCCCTCCCCAAAGCCCTCCTTCCCCCTTCCCCTTCCGCCCTTTTCCCACACCTCCGCTTTCCCCACACACCCCCTTTCCCCACACCCCACTCCCCCACACACCCTTTCACACCCACTCCCTCCCCACACCCCCCTTCACACCTCCTCACTCCCCCACAACCTCCCCTCGCCCACACACCCCCTCTCCCACCCACCTCTCCCACACCACCCTCCCCCTTGCAACCCCTCCCCCACACCACTCCCTACCTACCCCCCTGTCCCAAACCCCCCTCCCCCACACAACCCCTCCCACACACCCCCATTGGTGTTTTAGAAGGTGGTTTTGTTTTTTTTTAACTTTAATTATGAATAACCCGCTCCACCACTGCGCCACCCTATATATAAAGAAGTTGTTTGAGAGCAGACAGGCACAACAAAATATGCCTTAAAAGTACAATGTTAATAAAAAAGAAAGCCTCTCATTTACAGTATGTAGCATCATATCACATTGAAATGTGTGAAAGAGCTTCACAGGGTGAATTACTGTTAGGTAGGCATATTCCCACAGTGCAAAATATATCGGACCGTGAATCTTGTGGCAGTGAATTATGAGGCACTAATTCAATTGAGCAATTCTAATGACGTCATAAACTGCAAGTGAAGCTTTTGTGGATCATGATCAGTGCTAGTCGGAGATTGAATTATTGTTTTCAATTCAGTGGCAGACTTGTGTTGGCTTTGTGATAATAAATAGACTACTCCACCGGACCTTTATTTTAAATGATCAGTCTTACTTTGTATATGTTTCATCACCATGCTGTAAAAAAGTGCGAGTATGACTGTGATGTAGGTGACAGACTAATAAGGACGAGAGTGACTTAACAGCTGAAAACCTCTGCTTGCTGAGCCTAATGTTGCCTGTTTTCGCCACGGAATATAGGAAACGTGCAATGGATTGTTTATTAAAAAACTATTAGCACAGAGCAACCCTCTGCATGTATGTCTTATTATTGAGTGATTAATGGGGTGGATTACAAGAGAAAAGAGTGCGATGCTACCTAGGATCACTGGGGCACACTGGAGCGCAAAGAGAAACTTGTTTATAAGCAAAACAATTCACACTTAGCAGAAAGGTTGCTGGATGCTGCAAAAATAGATAACAGCGTCCCTGCACACATTACTCATGCCATGTAATACAATTTGATCTAATATTGCAATAGGTAATGAACAAAGATTATTAATTTATTACTCAGAGATCCATTAAAAAAATATATTCCTGGTTTTGTAAGGTGTATACTTCTCACCTATTGGTCAGAGAAAAAAAGAAACAGAGGAATTTATGGGAGTGAAAGAGGCCATTCACTCCATATATCTACACTGGCCAAAAATTGACTTTTACTTGTACTTATTGCAATTCAGTTTAGTTTAGTTTAGTTTAGAGATACAGCACGGAAACAGGCCCTTCGGTCCTCCGAGTCTGCACCCACCAGCGATCCCTGCACACTAACACTATCCTACCCATACTGGAGAAAATGTTCATTTATACCAAGCCAATTAACCTCCAAACCTCTACGTCTTTGGAGTGTGGGAGGAAACCAAAGTTCTCGGAGAAAACCCAAATCCCCTTCATCTGTGCCAAAGAAAATAAGTTTTTCCAGGGCAGGCGATGTCAATAAAGAGGGGAAAATGCAACGAAGATTATGAGTTGGTGATGTTACTTCAGAAATGCAAAGGTTGCAGTAGATTGCTGAGATTGACCTTGTTGAATCGTTACAGCTGCAGCATGCCTCGTCAGGAGATGAGGTATTGTTTGTCGAACTTACGCTGAGATCATTGGACAATGGAGCCCAAACCACGGAGAGGTCAGAGTGGGAGTGGGATGTTAAATAAAAGTGAAAGGTAACTTGAAGGGTTCTGTTTGTGCAGGAAAGAAACCTGGAGGAGAGGAGGGGCAGGACCAAGCGTGGCCAGAATAGATAACAAAGGCAAGGGGATCTCGAAAGGCAGGTGGTCGGGCAAAGGATAGAAGAGTTGCAAATTTTGAAGTCAGGGGAAGAAATGTAACATAGAAACATAGAAAATAGGTACAGGAGGATGCCATTTGGTCCTTCGACCTGCACTGCCATTCATTGTGATCGTGGCTGATCGTCCACAATCAGTAACCTGTGCCTGCCTTCTCCCCATATCCCTTGATTTAGCTAGGTGGGGAAGAGGAGGAGAGAAATGGATGGTCTAAGTGGGGCAGAGGGGAGGGGGTGGAGGGAGAAGGAAAGGGTGTGGTTGGGGAAAACTAAAAAGATAAATGCCTTTAGCTCCTGGTAGTAGATGAGGCAAGATCAGACATCTTTTAGCTGCCTAACTAAAGGATCACAGTCTCCAGGGCTACAAGCAGTCTCTGCAGACCAGGGGGGAGGTTGCCTGAAATAACTGGACGGCACGGTGATGCAACAGTAAATTTGCTGCCTTACAGCGCCAGATACCTGGGTTCGATCCTGACTATGGGTGCTGTCTCTATGAAGTTTCCTCCCCACACTCAAAAGATGTACACGTTTGTTGGATAATTGACTTTGGTAAAAATTGTAAATTGTCCTTAGAGTGTAGTGTGTGCTAGTGAAACGGGAATCGCTGGTCGATGCGTGCTTGGTGGGCCGAAGGGCCTGTTTCCGCGTTATATCTCTAAACTAAAAAAACTAAAACTGCTCAGAGGGAAATCCTTAGATCTACGTGTAGTTTAGAGAAGCCTGCAGTATAAAGCCCCTGTCCCACTGTACGAGGTAATTCACGAGTTCTCCTGAGTTTTCCCCTGATTCGAACTCGGAGAATGTCCGTAGCGGGTCCTTTGGAGTTCGTGGATGTCTCGTAGCGGCTCGTACGAGTAAAAAGTAACAATTTTTTGCATCACAAGCATTTTTTTATTCGTGGACATTTTTTACATGGATGAAAAAACGTCACAAATTTACCAGATGTCCGAGTACCTACCATTAGCATTACGAGCCTCTACGAGACATCCACAAACTCCTACGTACCCGCTACGGACATTCTCCGAGTTCGAATCGGGAAAACTTGGGAGAACTCGTGAATTACCTCGTACAGTGGGACAGGGGCTTAAGCAAGTCCTCGTGTGGTCCGTGCCATTCTCTGCAACAAGAGGGAAAGCCTTTGTGCTTTTTCCATTAAGTGTCTTTCATATTGCAATATCATACTGTGAACTGTGAAATGTGACATAAATCTGCGCCAGGCCGTTTGGAACTATCGTGAGAAAAGGATGTTGAGAATAACGGCGTCCTTGACTTTAAGTGCAAGAACAGCGCAGGCATGGACAGCGCAGTGGCGCAGCGGTGGAACTGCTGCCTCACAATGCCAGAGACCCGGGTTCAATCCTGCCCTTGGGTGCTGTTTATGTGGAGTTTGCACGTTCTCCCTGTGATCGTATGAGTTTTCTCTGGGTGCTCCAGTTTGCTCCCACATACTGAGGACGTGTGGGTTTGAAGATTAATTAACCTCTGTAAACTGCCCATTAGTATGTAGGAAGTGAATACGAAAGTGTGATAACATAAAACTAGTATGAAGAGGTGGTTGATGGTGGGCCTGGACTCAGTACGCCAAAGGACCTGTTATCATCTCAACTAACCTAAAGTAGACTCCAACTCTCTGGATCAGGCCTGCTTCGGTGTATGGGTTTTTTTTTTATGTGTTTTGATGTATAGTGTAATATTGCATGGACAATGCCAAACATGCACTGCCTGCAATTTGACATTGCTGATGAGAGCAGCAACAGCACGACAAGAAAATACAACAGAAAGTACAACAGGCCAGTCAGCTGAACCTGCGACGCAGGTGTGTGTGTGTGTGTATGTGTATGTTCTAAGCAGGAAACGCAACAAGCAATAGACAGAACTAAGCCATCTCACAAGCAACGGATCATATCAAATCTCCGGATTCTTATCACAGCTGGTTATGAACAGTGGAGGGCGATTCAACTGGTAACAGGAGGAGGGGGAGGATCCAGGAACGTCCCCATCCTCAGTGATGGCAGGGCCCAGCGTGTGAGTGCTACAGACAAGGCTGAAGCATTTGCAGCCATGCTCAGCCAGAAGTGCAGATTAAATGATCCAGCGCAGCTTCCTCTGGAGACTTCGGCCATCACAGAAGCCTGCCTCCAGCCAATTCGATTAACTCCATGTGATAGCAAGAAACGGCTGAGAGCACAGGATACAACACAGACCAGACAAACATGCTGGCTGTTGTGCTGAAGACATGTTCTCCAGAGGTAACACTGCCTGTAACCCAACTATTCCAGCAAAGCAACGTGGGGAATTACATGGAAATGCCGTGTTCACAAAAAGCAAAGCAAATCCAAAATGACTAATTACTAATGTCCTGCTTTCCAATGCCATTTTGTGGTTTTGCAGGACCATTCGGCTCCAGTCTTGGTCCAAACTTGGACAAAATGCTGAATTCCAGAGATTACATGAAAGTGACTACACATTATATCAAATGTAGTTTCAAGAAACCCTGGTAAAACTGGTCTGAAGAGGGTTCTCAACCCAAAACGTCACCCATTCCTTCTCTTTAGAGATGTTGCCTGTCCTGTTAGCTAAGTTACTCCAGCTTTTTGTGTCTATTTTATGGTAAAGCTAAAGTCAATTAAAATCAAAGAGAAACACCCTAAAGATTGGAATCAAACCTCAGACAAGGAACAAGGGCTGTGGTCAGGGCCTGATTTACGTATAAGCTTCACAAGCTTAAGTTTAGGGCCTTGAGATATACGGGGGCCTCAGCAGGGCCGGATTTACCTATAGGCTTCATAGGCTGAAGCCTAGGGCCTCAAAATCTGGGGGGGGGGGGGGGGGGGGGGGGGCTCCGGCCAAGGTGTTTTTTTCCCCAGAGTAAAAAAAATCCAGAGAAAAAAAAATTGGAGCACTATCAGCGTTTCCACTCTGACGGAAATTACCCGAAATTCTGGTTCTGGCCCGCTGGAAGTTTTGGGGGAAAAATTGCGACCATCTACACCTGCGCAGTTGGAGGAAGCCGGTGACGCAGTAGCGACGCAAAATGACGCTGTCTCTCTGCGCGTGTGCGATGGGCTCGGGTGGGTTCAGATCTCCATGTGCACTCCACACAATCACCTTGATGCCTCGTGTCTACCAAAGATCCTAGATATCTACTCAAGGTAAGTAGTGGAATATTGCGTTGCGGGAGTGCCCGTTTCTCCGAGCCAGGGGGTTGGCTGCGGTGTCTGTGGCGTAAAGTTGGAGTCGGAGCCTCACTCCGTGGGAGGGTGAGAGAGGGGGAGGGAGGGAGAGAGGAGGGGGGATGTGAGAGGGGGAAAGGGGGGGTTGAGACAGAGGGGGGAGATAGAGGGAGGGGAGGGGGAGAGAGAGAGGGGGGGATAGAGAGAGGGGAAGAGGGGGGGAGAGAGAGGTGGGGAGGGAGAGAGAAGTGGAGAAAGAGGGCGGGGAAGGAGAAGGGGGAGAGGGAAAGGGGGATTATCTTTAGTGAGATTGCAAAATTAAGGTAGGTTTTAGAGCAATTATATTTTCTCCTCCATATGAATAATGTCAAACAATTGGAACTGCTTTCTTTTCCTTGCTAACAATATGGAAAAATATGTATTCCATAGTTTGTGACTTTAATTTTGCATCATATTTTTACATGCACACACTAACACAGTCGAACAGTAACAGGCAATCAAATCAACACACAAAACATTTTCTAAGAAAAGGCTTTATTTACTGCAAATACTTTGTATTTATTTGCAGTGTTTGCATGCTCCTTTAAAACATTTTACATAACATTTTACAGTACAACTTGATTATTAAAACAAGGACAGCTTAAATTCTTGATTTAAAAAAACGTATACAACAATGACCCATTCCAACCACTCATTACTCTTGACAACCAAAATTATTTCTGAAATATTGGTCATACATTTGGTGCAAAAATGCTCCAAAATAAGGCTCAGAATGCACCAGAGAGATTCTAAAACCCCAGGGCTTCCAGGGCCCTTAAGTGGACACTGGACCGCAGCCGCAAGGGTCTTTGAGCTTCACGCTTGTGATATTGCGTTGCGTGCACTTATTTCACATAAAATATTTGTAATCCTGCCATGCCACCGCCCTTTTTGACAAGCTTCATACTGGCCTGGTGTATAATATTTTTGACCCTGTCATAGGCCTTTCTTACATATGTTGGCACAACACACTATCGTCTCTAAACAATACTTCAGTAATTTTCCTTGCCCTCCATTTCAAATAATAATGTTTTAAGCCGATAACTCGACCTTCGCACTGGCAATAAATAAAAAGAGCAGCTTTCCAGCCCTTATCTCATTGGCCACGCTCAGCTGCACATCGGTGTCAATCTGGTGGATTCTTCCATCTTCCTCTCGTCGTGTGGGTGTGGGATTGGGAGGATCCTCGCAAGTGGAATAGCCTAGGGCCTCTCTTCATCTAAATCTGGCCCTAGCTGTGGTTGTTTGAGGTCAATCATTGGAATTCATTGGATGATTGTACAATTTCAATTCTATTCACAACCCATCCATGTATGGAACGAGTCCCAAATAACTTTCAGGCACAAGCTGGTAAGGCAGCAAGTGACTTTCACAGCACTAAAGTGCCAGCAAATGCCCATCACCATCAAGGAGGAATTTAATCTCTTATGCTTGGCATTCAATGGCATTATCACCATCAAGACCCCCACCAACAACATGGACAAAAATGAATCTGGACATGTTCAGTTAAAGATGTACAGACAAGGAACCTAAAAACTGTAACATCCAGGTTCAGGAACAGCTGCTTCCGTACAGCCATCAGACTATTAAACACTACAACCTCAAATAAGCTCTGAACTACAATAGACTATTATTATTATTATTATACTACTGTTACACTTTTATTGTTTGTTTTTTGTGTGTACGTATGTGTGATGTGCGTGTATATGTATATTTATATATATATATATATACACAAATATATATATATAATATATATATATATATATATATATACACATACAAATACACACACACACACACACACACACACACACACACACACACACATACACACACACACACACACACACACACACACACATATATATATGTGTGTGTGTATGAGTGTGTGTAGATATATATATCTATCTATACTATTACTAAAACTATCGTCTTGACCACTTCCGGTGTGCGTTTTAAAAAATGTGCATACAAATGGTAACCTATATCGCTAGAATTTTTCGCCACCTTACTCACTGTTCTCCTCTGCAACCAAGCACACCAAGTTTTGTTCCGATCGGTAAAACATTAGAAAAGTTATGAAGATTTTCAAAACCGTGAGATCAGCAGATTGGTCTTCTCGTCTGTCATTCACCGTAAAGGTAACGCCCTTCCGCACCCGCGGAGAATAAATCCCCAAAGGTGGAGCTGCGTCCATGAGCAACATGTGGGCAGAGAGCAGCGTGAGCCAGAGCTGATAAGTTGAACCGGAAACCTCTGAGTGGAGTCCGAGTGGATCGGGAGCTACTGCGTGAGGTCGAAAGCTGAAGGTGCAGGCTGAGCTGAGTGCGAGTTGCATCTGCTGTGAGCACACACCCCCCTCCCACACCTTCCCACACACCCCCAACCCCACACCCCTTCCACCACCCCCATCCCCACACCCTTCCACTAAACCCCTTCCACTACCCACCTTCTCCCTTCTCCCCTTCCCCCGCCCCCTTTCCCCTACCCCCACTTTCCCCCATCCCCACTTTCACCCACCCCTCCCCTTCCCCAACCCCATTTCCCCCATCCCCCACTTCCCCCACCCCCCCCTTCTGCCACCCTTCCCCCCACCCCCCTTCCCCCACCCCCACTTTCCCCATCCCCACTTTCCCCCACCCCTCCCTTCCCCCACCCCCTTCCCTCACCCCCCCCCTTCCCCCCACACCCCCCCTTCCGCCACCCTCCTGCTCCCCCAAACCCCCCCCATCACCCACACTTCCCCCACCCACCATTCCCCTTCCCCCACCCCTCCTCCTCACCCCCCCTTTCCCCATACCCCCCTCCCCACCCCCCCTTCCACCACCCCCCCACCACCCATCCTCTCCCCCACCCCCCGTCCACCACACTCCCACCGTCCACCCCCCTCCCCGTACACCACACTCTCCCAGATCCTGATCCTGAAAATGAATACATGAATAAAAATGTGTACCTGGCAGCTTCCATTCAATTTACACCAAAGGTCTTAAGGTCATGTGATAGGAGTAGAATTAGGCCATTCGGCCCATCAAGTCTACTCCGCCATTTAATCATGGCTGATCTATCTCTCCCTCCTAACCAAATTCTACTACCTTCTCCCCGTCACTCCTGACACCCGTACTAATCAAGAATCTATCTATTTCTGCCTTAAAAAATATCCATTCACTTGCCTTCTGTGGCAAAGAATTCCACAGATTCACCACCCTCTGACTAAAGAAATTCCTCCTCATTTTCTTCCCAAAGGAACGTCATTTAATTCTGAGGCTGTCACCTCTAGTCCTAGACTCCCCCACTAGTGGAAACATCCTCTCCACATCTTCTCAACATCCACTCTATCCAAGTCTTTCACAATTCTGTACGTTTCAATGAGGTCACCCCCCAAAAGTCCAGAATGTAATGTGAACACACAAAGGCAACTGTATTTTAATAACATTCTGTTGCATAGCACAAAAATCTTTTCACTGCACATTTGAATATTTTGGCATGATGCATGAATTGTTAAACAGGGGAATTAATACTCAAATGTTAATGCAATTGGTTAAGGATTTTTTACAATGATTGGTATACAAATCTTAAGTTCTAATATTCAAATTATTTCCCCCCTTGTGGTGTGATAGTGATAACAAATTATAATCATGGATCATGAAATTTCAAGATTGGAATGAGTAGAGTAAACTCGGACATTAGGATTATTCTGCATTTTCATAGTTCCCTTAAAATCCTGGCTGGGTGATAAATCCTGATTTTCTATTTATAAAGGGTTCACATCAGATGGAATTGCTGGTTTACTCAGAGATTGTCAGACTCCTAAAAGTTCTTCGTAAAACTGGAAATGAGTTTGTTTCAGGCCTGTAAAAAAAAAGCCAAGCGGTTAATGCAAAATGGCGCAAGGTTATTTTTTTTGACAAATTCCATTTGATTTTTTTTTTAATGATAACTCGTTTCTTCCACGTCATCCTGGCGAATGCTGACATTTATTCTCCTGTCTGACAGCTAAATCTGCCTCACAACGTCAGAGAGACCCCGCGTTCAATCCTGACCTCGGTTGCTGTCTGTGTTGAGTTTGCACAATCTCCATGTGATTGCATGCATTTCCTCAGGCGCTCTGGTTTCCTCCCATATCTCGAGGATGTGTGGGATCGTAGGTTAATTAGCCTCTGTAAATTGCCCATTAATATATAGGAAGTAGAAGCGAAAGTGGGATAACATAAAACTAGTGTGAACGGCCTGATTTCATGCTGTATCTCTAAACTAACCTAAAGTAGACACCAACTCTCTGGTTCAGCCAACTGCTGTATTTCTCCCGGTTGGGGGGGGGGGGGGGGAGGGGGGAATACCCTGGAGTACATTCCATTCACATTTGCACCAAAGAGAGCAACCATGATTCCTCTTCAAAACATGGTAACTAATGTGGTCTTAAAACTAAATGCAATGATTCAGATAACACAGATGGCTTGTGGCATTCCAATGCACAAAGCTTCATCGCCATTTTTGAATGGTCACTGCAAAGTAGCTCTTAAAAGCTAAGCAAACTAGCTTTTAAAAACTAGGCAAATTTGTCATCAAACATGTCAGCAATGTAATATCCAATGAAAATCTGATGTATTCTGATCTGATTAATCACACCATATTTTTAACTGTAGAGAGAAGTTTGCTTGGTTTAAACCAGATTACTGAATCCTAGGATCAGAATTACTTCCTTGATATTACACATGGCTATGTGTGGTTTATAATGTGGATAGATGCATCATGGTATCAGAAGAAAAGGTTGGCCTCAGGCCTGAAAGGAGAAGAAATGTCTTAACCTATAGGCTGATGTGTCTTCGGAAATGTCTACCCAAAAGGATTCAGGAGCCTCAGACAGTGAGAATATGCATGATGATGTGCAGATATTAATGGAATCAAGAGTTAGTGAGTTCAAAGAGGAGAGTGCCTTTGAGGTAAAAGATCACATTGAGTGGCAAAGTAACTACAATGGGCTGAATGGCTTACTCCTGATTCTGTTTTGTGCATGCTGTAACACGTGTCAATGGATAATGTTGCATCCACTGCTACACTGCTTAGTTTTTATGTATTTGGTCAGTTTTTTATATTTATTTGATTCGATTTATTTTATATTGTTGCAGACCTCCAAGTTGACACATGATTATGCTAAAGGATTACCTTTCCTCACAGCTTTATTAAGAATCTAAAAGAAAATTGTCCTCTTTTATTATCATATAAGAGACACATAGTGCTGGACTAACTCAGCAGGTCAGGTCGCTTCTCCGAAGAACATGGATAGGTGTTGTTTCAGGCCCCGTAATGTATTCTAACCATGTTCTCCAGAGATGCTGCCTGAGTTATTCCAGCACTGTCCTTATTTGTAAACCAGCATCTGCAGCCCCTTGTTTCTACATATGAGGGGAGGTTTTGATTGGCAGATGGTTGAACAAAGGTGGGAGATGAAAAGGGAAAAAAGTGTAAAATAAGGAGATAAGGATAGAGGAGGCAGGAAATGTGAAGCCAGAGGAAGGATATAGGTGGAAGGGGATGGGGGGTGGGGGGGGGGAGAGATACATGGGTACACATCTAGGTGGGACACAGGGAAGAGAGGAGGAAAAGAGGGGAGGGGTTGTTTGAAGGTTGGTTACTTAAAATTGGAGAATTCAATTGTCATACCTACTCAAGATATTTCGTGTAAACCAGCGACTGCAAATCCTTGTGTCTACTTGTTATCGTAGAAGCACATTGCCATCATGGGGCTAAAATGTAGTTAATCATTGTCTTCCAGGAGGCGTGCAAAAGAGAGAGAGGGGGGGGGGTGGGGGGTAGAGAGGGAGAGGTAGAGAGAGAAAACAAGAGAGCCAATGAGAGAGTAAAAGAGGGTGAGAGAGAGAGAGAGAGAGTGGGGGGGGGGAGTTTGACAGGGGAAACAAGAGCCAATGAGAGAGCAAGAGAGAGAGAAACAAAGAGGGGGAGAGGGAGGGAGAGAAAACAAGAGAGAGCAAAAGAGAGAGAGAGGGGGGAGAGAAAGAGAGAGAGAGAGTGAGAGAGAGAGTGTGAGAGAGAGAGAGAGAGAGAGAGAGAGAGAGAGAGAGAGAGAGAGAGAGAGAGATAATGAGAAGAGGGGAAGACTTCCTTCAGCTGTGTTTTGCAGTTCACTACCTATGAACAGAGTAGTAAGGCAATGGATCACAGTGAGTATTTTAAATAAAACAGGAGCAAAATTGTTTACCACAGAAAATTCTGAAAATCCACAAATAGAAAAAAGGTACATTGAAAAGAGAAAAAAAATAATTGGGCGTTTATTATTTATAAAGAGAACATTTGATCAATAAAGATGAAAAATAATTGATAAACAAAAAATCTGATATCAGGTACAGCAATGGAGAGCAGCATGTCACCAAGAGTCAGGATTTATTTCCCCCCAGCTTATGTACTGAATAGCAAGGCACAGTACCCTAGGGGTTAGCATTAGAAAGTGATGACGTTTTTGTTGGAGCATTGGGCCGTGGCACATTACCATGCTTTGTTACTAATGAACTAGTGCGAGATCCCTGCTGTTTTTTGAACAGAATGTAATTTTTGAAAAGTGACTGTGAAATATTTTAAATGCCGGACAAGGTGCCACCATTTGCCTCATTTTGCATGATAAATGGACACAATGCCTCAATGATAGCTGACCCAGTTACAGCCAGAAATGGAGGGTCCTCTTAAAAGACCAAAATGAACTAAATACTAAATACTAAAATGGATATATACAGAGTACAATATAATTATTTTTAAATTAATGACCAAAAGTCTTAATGACCATGGAAATAAATGTTTCCTTCGACAGTCCAGTCCACTAATTATTTGAGTGCCTTTGTTACCTTAATGTTTTGCAGTTAAATAATTAATAGACTTCCTTCTCAAGCTGCAATAAAGTTTTACAAATCTTACAGACAAAATGCAATATTATTTTGAAGCATGTGTAGAAAGGAACTGCAGATGCTGGTTTAGAAACATAGAAACATAGAAAATAGGTGCAGGAGTAGGCCATTCGGCCCTTCGAGCCTGCACCGCCATTCAATGTGATCATGGCTGATCATCCAACTCAGTATCCCGTACCTGCCTTCTCTCCATACCCCCTGATCCCTTTAGCCACAAGTGCCACATCTAACGCCCTCTTAAATATAGCCAATGAACTGGCCTCAACTACCTTCTGTGGCAGAGAATTCCAGAGACTCACCACTCTCTGTGTAAAGAATGTTTTCCTCATTTCGGTCCTAAAGGAATTCCCCCTTATCCTTAGACTGTGACCCCTTGTTCTGGACTCCCCCAACATCGGGAACAATCTTCCAGCATCTAGCTTGTCCAACCCCTTAAGAATTTTGTAGGTTTCTATAAGATCCCCCCTCAATCTTCTAAATTCCATCGAGTACAAACCGAGTCTATCCAATCTTTCCTCATATGAAAGTCCTGACATCCCAGGAATCAGTCTGGTGAATCTTCTCTGTACCCCCTCTATGGCAAGGATGTCTTTCCTCAGATTTGGAGACCAAAACTGTACGCAGTACTCCAGGTGTGGCCTCACCAAAACCCTGTACAACTGCAGTAGAACCTCCCTGCTCCTATACTCAAATCCTTTCGCTATGAATGCTAACATACCATTTGCTTTCTTCACTGCCTGCTGCACCTGCATGCCTACTTTCAATGACTGGTGTACCATGACACCCAGGTCTCGTTGCATCTCCCCCTTACCTAATCTGCCACCATTCAGATAATAGTCTACCCTCATGTTTTTGCCACCAAAGTGGATAACCTCACATTTATCCACATTGTACTGCATCTGCCATGCATCTGCCCATTCACTCAGCCTATCCAAATCACCCTGCAGCCTCCAAGCATCCTCCTCACACCTAACTATACCCCCCAGCTTGGTATCATCTGCAAATTTGGAGATGTTGCATTGAATTCCCTCGTCCAAATCATTAATATATATTGTAAATAGCTGGGGTCCCAGCACTGAGCCTTGCGGCACCCCACTAGTCACTGCCTGCCATTCTGAAAAGGACCCGTTTACTCCTACCCTTTGCCTCCTGTCTGCTAGCCAGTTCTCTATCCACATCAATACTGAACCCCCAATACCGTGTGCTTTAAGTTTGTATGCTAATCTCATATGCGGGACCTTGTCGAAAGCCTTCTGAAAGTTTAAAGTTTAAACAGATTAAGCAGTTTAAACAGATGATCTCTGCATGTATGTAATATAATATAATTAATCTAAAATAGATCTGATGGAAGGAATTAGGTGTTCTTGGTAAGCAATACAGCGTGCAATACCACGAAAAAAAAATGGATTGTGTATCGTTCCCCAAGGTCTGATCTTCCAACACCATTTATGGTGTTGAGTTTAAAACAGACTTTTACATAGGTGAAAGGAGTTTCGCCCCAAAATTGCTCCAGGTCTGCTTCTTGCACCTCCTTGTGGACATCACTGTTGGTGTTCAACTAACAGCTTGTGTAGAAATGTCACCTAACCATGTTCTTCAGAGATGCTGCCTGAGTTACACCAGTGTTCTGTATTATTTTGCAAACCAGCATCTGAAGATCCGTGTATCTCCAGCTTATGTCACATCCTCAGACAGAGAAATGTAGTGTACTATTAATTGTACAAACTAAACAGGGAATGCTAAAATACAGAAACTCTTCTTGTAATAGAACATTTATATTTTAGATCTGATAATCAGAATTTTATTTTGCATCTGGTATTATAACAGGTAGCATCTGTGGAGATAGAAGCAAGAGTTAATGTTTCAGGTCCAAAACTCTTCCATTTTTCTCTCTACAGATACTGCCTATTTTTATCTCTATGTTACTAAAACTCTCATCTTGTTTGTTTGTCCATTTGTTGCCGGTTTGTATTTGCGCAAAAACGGTACATGAAGCACTACATTTTTGGCCCACCTTACTCACCATTGTCCACTGATGTAAATTTTTGTTCAGATTGATGGTATATTTTACATTATTGACGTTTAAAACTTTTTTTTTAAAAAGCGCCTTCACTTGCCTCACCCCCACTAGCCTCACCCCCACTTGCCCTGCCCCCACTTGCCGACTTTTCTTGACAGGCATCACAAAGGACACCCCTCGGGTCCTCAGCACGGCCTTTACACAGTGTCAGAGTGCCATCTTTTTTTCATGTCATAATGGCGACTCGGCGGTTCCACAGGTAAATTTCATTCTATTTTCATTTCTGTCCCCCCAGGCCCTGTGCTGGGGTTGGAGCCAGTGCAGGGACCGGGGGCAGGGAGAAGCCGCACCAGGCACCCTCGGCCTCTCCCCCTCCCCCAGCTCCAGGACACTCACCCCCTCCCCACCCGACAGCCCCCGCCTCAAGCCCTCTCCCTCCCCCAGCTCCAGGACGCTCGCCCCCTGACAGCTCCCACCTCAAGCCCCCCCCCCATCTGCAGGATGCTTGCCCCCCCCACTTTGGCAGCCCCACCTCAAGTACAACTTTATTGCTTTTCTGCTGGAGAAAATGATACCAGGTACCCTCGGCCTCAAGCTCTCCCCTCCCCCGGCTCCAGGACGCTCACCCCCTCCCTGACAACCCCCACCACTAGCTCACCCCCTCCCCAGCTCCAGGACGCTCACCCCCCCGTGACAGCCCCCACCTCAAGCCATCCCCCTCCCCAGCTCCAGGACGCTCTCCCCCCAACAAAAGCACCCGCCGCAAGCCCACCCCCTTCCCAGGCTCCAGGACCCTTGCCCCCCTGAATTCCATGCCTCAAGCCCTCTCTTCCTAGGCACCAAGATGTTCGCCCCCGACATCCCCGCATCGTACAACTTCATCGCTTCCCCATTGGAGCAAAAGGAGCCGGTGGTGGTTTATCTATCTATCTATATATTACTAAAACTCTCTTGTTTGTTTTTGTCTATGTATCTATCAATCTATCTATGCGTGTTTGCCCATTTGATCGTGGACCTATGCCTAAACGAAACACGATAGTGCTAACATTTTTGCACCACCTTAATCACAATTGTCCTGTGGTTGTTTTGGGTCAAGTTTCGTTCAGATTGATGTTATATTTTACAAGTTATTGGCACTTAAAATGTACAAAACCCCAAAATCCGGAAGTGGCCGCGCTGGCTGGCAGCTGCGGCTCACCTGCAGTCAATCTGTTTTTTTCTTTATTTGTTGTCTTCTAGTGTTTGTTTGAGTGGAATTTTGTTTTATTAGGTTGTGTATGTGGGGGGGGGGGGGGGGAGAAACAGGGTTTTAGTCTCTCCCTTCGGGGGGATGCGTGTCCCCCCTCACCGTTTGTGCTGAGGCCTAATGGCGGAGCTGTGGCGGTGGCCTGGTTGCAGCGGTGGCGGCCCAGCTTAGAGCTGCGGTTCTCCAGCAGCGGCGGCGGTCCGGCTTAGAGCTGCAGTGCTCCAGCGGCGGCGGTGGTCTGGCTTAGAGCTGCAGTGCCCGGCTTGGAGGTGCAGTGCTCCAGCGGCGGCGGCGGCCCAGCTTAGAGCTGCGGTGCTCCAGCGGCGGCGGCGGTCTGGCTTACAGCTGCGGTGCTCCAGTGGCGGTGGTGGTCTGGCTTTGAGCTGCGGTGCTCCAGCGGCATCGGAGGCCTGGATTGCCTCAGTGCAGAGGGAGAACTAGGAAGGATGAAGACAATGACTTAAGACTTTTGCCTTCCACCACAGTGAGGAGGTGCCTGGTGAACTCATTGTGGTGGATGATGGATATGTGTTTATTGTGTGTTTTGTTTTTTTTATCATATGTTGTGACTGCATGGTAGCAATAAAGGAATCTAATCTAACCTAATCATTTCAACACTTCAGTATCGGCAGTTGTTGGCAGTTACAGCTATGATGTCACAGTGTACCCTCATTTGCAATGTTATTCGCTTTTTTAGATTTACAAACCCCAATTTGAGAAAAATATCTTCCCTGTGCTTACAACTACGACATCACAATAGGATTGTAGCCCTGCTCACAACATTGTTGCTATTCAAGTACATTGTCCTGCTAGCTCCAGCAGGTACAAATGCATTTTTCTTAAAGTCACAGTACACTGATTTTTTTTTAAAGTTTAAAATGATGCAGGATCAATAAGGCAAAATGAGCAGCCCCTGTGCATCTGGGCAATATGGGTGAGTGGTGGAATATTGCGTTGGAGGAACAGGTTGCATTGGGGGAATGGGTGAGTGGTGGAATATTGTGTTGGAAACAGGTTGCGTTGGGGGACCAGGCTTCCCATGGGGGCTATGGGTGAGTGGTTGAATATTGCGTTGGGGGAATGAGTTGCATTGGGGAATAAGGCCTCCCATGTGACAGGGTCCCAACGGGTCCCATTTGGTCTAGTATCTATATAATTAAATGTATAAACTTGACCACTTCCTGTTTGCACTGTATATTGATTTTAGAAAAAACGCTACCAGTTACGGCTGTGATTTGTAGCCATTTTACTCGCCAGTTGCCCTCTGCTCATCAGGTGCAGAGGATTTTTCCCATCGATGAAAAGTAAAAGCATTATTAGTGTTTTAAAAATGTTAAGATTCTCTCTCCTGTCAATCATGGCATGAAGGCCACGCCCCTTCCGGTGGGAGGGGGGAAGGGACTATAAAACCCGGAAGTGTGGGCATGGCTCAGTCTCTGCAAGATGGGGTAGGGAGAGGTCACGACTCTCTGTCTGAGCTGTGAATCAACTGAACACTCTGAATGTCTACTGAAATGGTATGAAACTGCACTTGAATTTGGTGGCCTTGCACCCTGCTTGAAATGGTTTGAAACTGGTTTGAATTTGGTGGCCTTCAACCCTGCTTGAAATGGTATGAAACTGCACTTGAATTTGGTGGCGTTGCACCCTGATTGAAGTGGTATGAATCTGCACTTGAATTTGGTGGCCTTGCACCCTGCTTGAAATGGTATGAAGCTGCACTTGAATTTGGTGGCCTTGCACCCTGCTTCAAATGTTATGAAACTGTGTTTGAATTTGGTGGCCTTGCACCCTGCTTGAAATGGTATGAAACTGCACTTGAATTCGGTGGCCTTGCACCCTGATTGAAGTGATATGAATCTGCACTTGAATTTAGTGGCCTTGCACCCTGCTTGAAATGGTATGAAGCTGCACTTGAATTTGGTGGCCTTGCACCCTGATTGAAGTGGTATGAAACTGCACTTGAATTTGGTGGCCTTGCACCCTGCTTGAAGTGGTGTGAAGCTGCACTTGAATTTGGTGGACTTGCACCATGCTTGAAGTGGTAGGAAACTGCACTTGAATTTGGTGGCATTGCACCCTGCTTGAAATGGGAGTAAACTGCATTTGAATTTGGTGGCCTTGCACCCTGGTTGAAATGGAATTTCAAGGAATAGCCATGAGTCAACTGCCAGCCCCCCAGCTGTGAGTGAGTGAGCTGCCAGCGCACCAGGCTTGAGTGACTGAGCAGCCAGCCCAATAATCCATTTGACCCACAATGTCCATACTAGCCCTCTGGAAACCAGTCCCTTCAGCCCACAACACCCAAACTAGCGCTCCAGAAAGCCCACCCCCCCCACTGGCCACCAATATTGGAATTGGTGGAGAGGTGGAATATTGTGTTGAGGGACCAACCCTCAATGCCATGTCTCCCGTGTGAACATGGGACCCAACGGGTCCCACTTAGTCTAGTTTGTTACTAAAACTCTCATCTTATTTCTGTCTGTGCGTGTTTGCCTATGTGGTCCTAGAACAATGCCTAAATGGTACATGATAGTGCTAACATTTTTGCAACACATTACTCACCATTGTCCCGTGGTTGTTTGTGTCAAGTTTCGTTCAGACCGATGTTATATTTCACAAGTTATTGACATTTAAAATGTACAAAACCCCACTTTGAGAAAGAATCATTTCAACACTTCAGTGTCGGCAGTTGTTGGCAGTTACAGCTATGATGTCACAGTGCCACCTCATTTGCAACAATGTTCCAATCATAGAACACTTAGTCCTGGCAGAGTGAGGCTAGACAGGAGGGTTGAATGTTGGGAGAGGCAGGGGAAGCAGAATTGATTTTTTTAAAACTCCTGGCAGCAAGTGCTTGAACAGGAGGGGGAGGGGACAGGGGAAGTGGAAGTGGAATTGGAATTGGAAGTGCTGGGGGAGGCAAGGGAAGTGGAATTTGGATAGTTTTAAAGTGCTGGCAGCAAGTGCTTGCATTTTTTTTAATGTTTAAAAAGAGGAAGGATGAAGGGCTATGAAGGCACCATTATTATCTGAATGGTGGCAGATTAGGTAAGGGGGAGATGCAACGAGACCTGGGTGTCATGGTACACCAGTCATTGAAAGTAGGCATGCAGGTGCAGCAGGCAGTGAAGAAATCAAATGGTATGTTAGCATTCATAGCGAAAGGATTTGAGTATAGGAGCAGGGAGGTTCTACTGCAGTTGTACAGGGTTTTGGTGAGGCCACACCTGGAGTACTGCGTACAGTTTTGGTCTCCAAATCTGAGGAAAGACATCCTTGCCATAGAGGGGGTACAGAGAAGATTCACCAGACTGATTCCTGGGATGTCAGGACTTTCATATGAGGAAAGATTGGATAGACTCGGTTTGTACTCGATGGAATTTAGAAGATTGAGGGGGGATCTTATAGAAACCTACAAAATTCTTAAGGGGTTGGACAAGCTAGATGCTGGAAGATTGTTCCCGATGTTGGGGGAGTCCAGAACAAGGGGTCACAGTCTAAGGATAAGGGGGAATTCCTTTAGGACCGAAATGAGGAAAACATTCTTTACACAGAGAGTGGTGAGTCTCTGGAATTCTCTGCCACAGAAGGTAGTTGAGGCCAGTTCATTGGCTATATTTAAGAGGGCGTTAGATGTGGCACTTGTGGCTAAAGGGATCAGGGGGTATGGAGAGAAGGCAGGTACGGGATACTGAGTTGGATGATCAGCCATGATCACATTGAATGGCGGTGCAGGCTCGAAGGGCCGAATGGCCTACTCCTGCACCTATTTTCTATGTTTCTATGTTTCTATGGGTGAGTGATGGAATATTGCGTTGGGGGAAACGGGTTGCTTTGGGAGAATGGGTGAATGGTGGAATATTGTGTTGGGGGGAGCGGGTTGCGTTGGGGACCAGACCTCCCATATGACAGGGAACCATTGGGGGAACGGGATGCTATGGGGAATGGGTGAATGGTGGAAGATTGCATTGGGGAACGGGTTGCGTTGGGGGACCAAGCATCCCGTGGGGGCTGTGGGCGAGTAGTCGAATATTTCTTTGGGGGAATGACTGGTGTTGGGGGAACAGGTGAGTGGTGGAATATTGCATTGGGGAATGGGTTACTTTGGGTGGCAGGCCTCCCGTGGGGGCTATGGATGAGTGGTCGAATATTGCATTGGTTGAATGGGTTGCTTTGGGGGACAAGGCCTCCCATGTGACAGGGACCCAATGGGTCCCACTTGGTCTACACATTACTAAAACTCTAAACTTATTTGCATGTTTGTTTGTGAACGTTCATTTCATGACCTGAACTATGAAAAAATGGTGCACATTAGCACTACAATTTTTGTGCTACCTTACACTACACCACGGAACAATGGTGAGTATCATGTTTTTTTTTAGATTTATTTTAAAAGTTATTCACATTTTTATATTTACAAAATCCCAATTTGAGAAAAATGTATTTTCACTGCACTGGCACTTATAATTATGACATCACAATGGGATGGTAGCCCTGCTTGCTACCAAAGATTATAGAGGAGCAAGATGTGCCACTCAGCGAAAAAAGCGTAGTATCACATGTGTGATTGTCAACACCATTTTAGTGGAGTGCCTCGAGCAAAAATGGCGTTGACTATGGCGTCTACATCATTGGGAAACTAGGCTCCTCTATAATCTTTGTCTTTCGATCTCCCGCTGTGCAATCCACTCCAAAGCTACAGAGCAGTTGCAAGCAAAGATTATAGAGGAGCAAGATGCATTAGAAAGTTATTAGATTTATTTGTAATAGATCTTTACTTACCTCTCGGTCCCTCTCTATCTCCCTCTCTTCCCTCGATCTCCCCCTCTTCCCTCGATCTCCCCCTCTTCCCTCGGTCTCCCCCTCTTCCCTCGGTCTCCCCCTCTTCCCTCGGTCTCCCCCTCTTCCCTCGGTCTCCCCCTCTTCCCTCGGTCTCCCCCTCTTCCCTCGGTCTCCCCCTCTTCCCTCGGTCTCCCCCTCTTCCCTCGGTCTCCCCCTCTTCCCTCGGTCTCCCCCTCTTCCCTCGGTCTCCCCCTCTTCCCTCGGTCTCCCCCTCTTCCCTCGGTCTCCCCCTCTTCCCTCGGTCTCCCCCTCTTCCCTCGGTCTCCCCCTCTTCCCTCGGTCTCCCCCTCTTCCCTCGGTCTCCCCCTCTTCCCTCGGTCTCCCCCTCTTCCCTCGGTCTCCCCCTCTTCCCTCGGTCTCCCCCTCTTCCCTCGGTCTCCCCCTCTTCCCTCGGTCTCCCCCTCTTCCCTCGGTCTCCCCCTCTTCCCTCGGTCTCCCCCTCTTCCCTCGGTCTCCCCCTCTTCCCTCGGTCTCCCCCTCTTCCCTCGGTCTCCCCCTCTTCCCTCGGTCTCCCCCTCTTCCCTCGGTCTCCCCCTCTTCCCTCGGTCTCCCCCTCTTCCCTCGGTCTCCCCCTCTTCCCTCGGTCTCCCCCTCTTCCCTCGGTCTCCCCCTCTTCCCTCGGTCTCCCCCTCTTCCCTCGGTCTCCCCCTCTTCCCTCGGTCTCCCCCTCTTCCCTCGGTCTCCCCCTCTTCCCTCGGTCTCCCCCTCTTCCCTCGGTCTCCCCCTCTTCCCTCGGTCTCCCCCTCTTCCCTCGGTCTCCCCCTCTTCCCTCGGTCTCCCCCTCTTCCCTCGGTCTCCCCCTCTTCCCTCGGTCTCCCCCTCTTCCCTCGGTCTCCCCCTCTTCCCTCGGTCTCCCCCTCTTCCCTCGGTCTCCCCCTCTTCCCTCGGTCTCCCCCTCTTCCCTCGGTCTCCCCCTCTTCCCTCGGTCTCCCCCTCTTCCCTCGGTCTCCCCCTCTTCCCTCGGTCTCCCCCTCTTCCCTCGGTCTCCCCCTCTTCCCTCGGTCTCCCCCTCTTCCCTCGGTCTCCCCCTCTTCCCTCGGTCTCCCCCTCTTCCCTCGGTCTCCCCCTCTTCCCTCGGTCTCCCCCTCTTCCCTCGGTCTCCCCCTCTTCCCTCGGTCTCCCCCTCTTCCCTCGGTCTCCCCCTCTTCCCTCGGTCTCCCCCTCTTCCCTCGGTCTCCCCCTCTTCCCTCGGTCTCCCCCTCTTCCCTCGGTCTCCCCCTCTTCCCTCGGTCTCCCCCTCTTCCCTCGGTCTCCCCCTCTTCCCTCGGTCTCCCCCTCTTCCCTCGGTCTCCCCCTCTTCCCTCGGTCTCCCCCTCTTCCCTCGGTCTCCCCCTCTTCCCTCGGTCTCCCCCTCTTCCCTCGGTCTCCCCCTCTTCCCTCGGTCTCCCCCTCTTCCCTCGGTCTCCCCCTCTTCCCTCGGTCTCCCCCTCTTCCCTCGGTCTCCCCCTCTTCCCTCGGTCTCCCCCTCTTCCCTCGGTCTCCCCCTCTTCCCTCGGTCTCCCCCTCTTCCCTCGGTCTCCCCCTCTTCCCTCGGTCTCCCCCTCTTCCCTCGGTCTCCCCCTCTTCCCTCGGTCTCCCCCTCTTCCCTCGGTCTCCCCCTCTTCCCTCGGTCTCCCCCTCTTCCCTCGGTCTCCCCCTCTTCCCTCGGTCTCCCCCTCTTCCCTCGGTCTCCCCCTCTTCCCTCGGTCTCCCCCTCTTCCCTCGGTCTCCCCCTCTTCCCTCGGTCTCCCCCTCTTCCCTCGGTCTCCCCCTCTTCCCTCGGTCTCCCCCTCTTCCCTCGGTCTCCCCCTCTTCCCTCGGTCTCCCCCTCTTCCCTCGGTCTCCCCCTCTTCCCTCGGTCTCCCCCTCTTCCCTCGGTCTCCCCCTCTTCCCTCGGTCTCCCCCTCTTCCCTCGGTCTCCCCCTCTTCCCTCGGTCTCCCCCTCTTCCCTCGGTCTCCCCCTCTTCCCTCGGTCTCCCCCTCTTCCCTCGGTCTCCCCCTCTTCCCTCGGATCTCCCCCTCTTCCCTCGGATCTCCCCCTCTTCCCTCGATCTCCCCCTCTTCCCTCGATCTCCCCCTCTTCCCTCGATCTCCCCCTCTTCCCTCGATCTCCCCCTCTTCCCTCGATCTCCCCCTCTTCCCTCGATCTCCCCCCTCTTCCCTCGATCTCCCCCCTCTTCCCTCGATCTCCCCCCTCTTCCCTCGATCTCCCCCCTCTTCCCTCGATCTCCCCCCTCTTCCCTCGATCTCCCCCCTCTTCCCTCGATCTCCCCCTCTTCCCTCGATCTCCCCCTCTTCCCTCGATCTCCCCCTCTTCCCCTCGATCTCCCCCTCTTCCCTCGATCTCCCCCTCTCCCCTCGATCTCCCCCCTCTCCCCTCGATCTCCCCCCCTCTCCCCTCGATCTCCCCCCTCTCCCTCGATCTCCCCCTCTTCCCCTCGATCTCCCCCCTCTCCCCTCGATCTCCCCCCTCTTCCCCTCGATCTCCCCCCTCTTCCCTCGATCTCCCCCCTCTCCCCTCGATCTCCCCCCTCTTCCCCTCGATCTCCCCCCTCTTCCCCTCGATCCCCCCCTCTTCCCTCGATCCCCCCCTCTTCCCCTCGATCCCCCCCTCTTCCCTCGATCCCCCCCTCTTCCCTCGATCCCCCCCCTCTTCCCCTCGATCCCCCCCTCTTCCCTCGATCCCCCCCCTCTTCCCTCGATCCCCCCCTCTTCCCTCGATCCCCCCCCTCTTCCCTCGATCCCCCCCTCTTCCCTCGATCCCCCCCCTCTTCCCTCGATCCCCCCCTCTTCCCTCGATCCCCCCCCTCTTCCCTCGATCCCCCCCCTCTTCCCTCGATCCCCCCCCCTCTTCCCTCGATCCCCCCCCTCTTCCCTCGATCCCCCCCCTCTTCCCTCGATCCCCCCCTCTTCCCTCGATCCCCCCCTCTTCCCTCGATCCCCCCCCTCTTCCTCGATCCCCCCCTCTTCCCTCGATCCCCCCCTCTTCCCTCGATCCCCCCCTCTTCCCTCGATCCCCCCCTCTTCCCTCGATCCCCCCCTCTTCCCTCGATCCCCCCCCTCTTCCCTCGATCCCCCCCCTCTTCCCTCGATCCCCCCCCTCTTCCCTCGATCCCCCCCCTCTTCCCTCGATCCCCCCCTCTTCCCTCGATCCCCCCCCTCTTCCCTCGATCCCCCCCTCTTCCCTCGATCCCCCCCTCTTCCCTCGATCCCCCCCTCTTCCCTCGATCCCCCCCTCTTCCCTCGATCCCCCCCTCTTCCCTCGATCCCCCCCCTCTTCCCTCGATCCCCCCCTCTTCCCTCGATCCCCCCCTCTTCCCTCGATCCCCCCCTCTTCCCTCGATCCCCCCCTCTTCCCTCGATCCCCCCCTCTTCCCTCGATCCCCCCCTCTTCCCTCGATCCCCCCCTCTTCCCTCGATCCCCCCCTCTTCCCTCGATCCCCCCCTCTTCCCTCGATCCCCCCCTCTTCCCTCGATCCCCCCCTCTTCCCCTCGATCCCCCCCTCTTCCCTCGATCCCCCCCTCTTCCCTCGATCCCCCCCTCTTCCCTCGATCCCCCCCTCTTCCCTCTCGATCTCCCCCTCTTCCCTCTCGATCTCCCCCTCTTCCCTCTCGATCTCCCCCCTCTTCCCTCTCGATCTCCCCCTCTCCCCTCTCGATCTCCCCCCTCTCCCTCTCTGATCTCCCCCTCTCCCCTCTCGATCTCCCGCTCTCCCCCTCTCGATCACTCTCCCCGCTCTCCCCTCTCGATCACTCTCCCGCTCTCCCCTCTCGATCACTCTCCC